>JAFMSR010000011.1:13895783-14093283 GCA_022818135.1 Saxidomus purpurata | reverse complement strand
TAAGTGACCACCCGGACTGGGTCAATTTTGACCCATGGTCATAATTTGAACAATCTTATTAGAGGTCCACTAGACAATGCTACATGCCAAATATCTAAGCTCTAGGCCTTGTGGTTTCAGAGGAGAAGATTTTTTAAGTTTTTCCTATTTGTTGCCATAGCAACCAGAGTTCTGCATGGAATGGAATTCTTTGAACAACTTTGATAGAGCTTCATGCAAGGAACATCCCTGCAAAGTCTCATCAACATTGGCCTAGTGGTTTCAGAGGAGATGTCGTTTGAAGGAAATGGTGGAAGGACGGACGGACGTACGGAATGCGATTCTAATAGCTCACTCTGGCACTTTGTGCAAGGTGAGCTAAAAAGGAATTGCTACACTCAAACACAACTGACATGCTGTCACAACTGGATGGTGATTGAGCAAGTGGTTGTCACCATTTACAGCTACAAAGTAATTCTGTTTATGATCATGTACCTGTACTTAACAGTTTGCCTTTCTGTCCATTGAAGTTTGTTTTAAGTCGTAAATCTACCTTTTTTCTTTCAGTTTTCGTAAAAACAGTCTCTTGTTTATTTTTTGGAATCATTCATCTAGGTGCGATTCTTGGAACATTGTTCTAACCAACAGGTACTCCCTGCCGCAGTTACTTCCATTTTAGATACCTATGTACGTGTAAGGGGAAGTAACTACAACCGGGAGTTTAATTCGATTAAATCATATGAACTATTTTATACCAAAACTTGAATCAAATTTCTTTTAGTGTAAACATTTCACTAAAGACTTTCTTTTGTAAAATTGTGAAATTCCATGCATTTTGTGAATTTTTAGGCCTTCAATTGTGAAAAAAATAAAATATTTCCAATGAACATCGGCCTCTGCTAAGGAAGGCAAAAAGCCCTGCCGTAAAAGTTTATTTTTGGAGTTAGCTAGGATATGGATCGGCGGGTAAATTGAAATTAAATTGAAATTAAAAATGCCGAAATTCAATTTTATTTTTATTTGGTTTTATCAAAAACTAGTCGGCGCTCGCGTAAAACAGAAAATAAAAAACTTCTGGCCTAAGTGTGTTTCAGTGCGGACATGAATGTGTGCATTTATATAGGATTCCTTTTCCTTTAAACTCTAAATGTGACCTTAACCTTTGAGGTAGGGACGTGGGTCTTGCACGCAACACATAGTCTCGATGTGCTGAACATTTATGCAAAGTTACAGCCTGGACAAGAAAAAATGTAAAGGACACACGGACGGACATACTAAAAATTGGCAGTTTTGTACCTATATTTTTGTTCTCTCTATTGTACTTTTTAGCCAGATCAGCCCAAAAATAGCCACACAACACATACTGAATGAATAACATCAATGAGAATTAACTGTTATAACCACTTAACCCCACTTTTTGGACAGGGACCACTCACCAGTATTGAGGCATGAATGAGCGAGAACTAGTCACACACTTATATAACTACCACTAGTTTAACGCTTTATGTTACATTCTAAGCACGAGAATGCCATTTCTGCAGTTTTACCCCAATCCTTATACATACCCATTTTTGCAATATAATTGGGTGCTCCCTGAAAATGTACTGGCTGAACTGCGAGAAATGTACATTATGACCAGACTGCACATACAGACTGATCATAATCTGCATTAGAATTACAGTATAAATGATTCAACAGTCACATTGTTACAGCAGCAAAAGTCGTGAAATACAATTGGTTTATTGCACAAGTTATAAAACAATTTCCCACAGCAAAAGTAACACACAGAATTCAACAAGCTCATAAGCAGGGCTGTCACAAAATTTAAGTATTTGGTCTTCTACTAAACTGCTGTACATGAACAACACTTTGTACAGCTGTAACTACACCTATTACTAAATGTGATCAATACCCCCGCAACACTGCTTTGTCAACTGAAGATGTTATTAGTGAAAGAGTACCTTGTAAAAAAAAAACTAAAATAGGGTTATGGTTCACCGTAATAAATCTGCAAAGAGTCATGATAGAGTTATGGTTTTGTACACTGCACTTCCTCTCATTGTGCCTGACCATTGTATAAGGTTGTATTGAATTCCAATCAGTAATTTTCAAGTTATGCTTCCAACAAGGAAAAGTAACAAAGGGCAATAATTCTGTAAAAAGTCTAGATAGAGTTATGGTACACTGCACTCTCTCTCATTGTGCTTGACCATTGTATGAAGTTGTATTGAAATCCAACCAGTAGTTTTCAAGTTACACTCCAGACAAGAAAAATGCAACGGACCGACCGACCTACCACAGGGTGTCTCCCATATACCCCAAAAACTTTGTTTCCGGGGTATAATAAAATAGTTCAATATAAATTTAATGAAATACACCTAAAGAGTGTCTGCAATTCACTACTGGCAAGCATGCTCCAAGTCATATCAAGTTACCTCTTATATTTTGGTAAAAGGTGCATAAAAAATACTGTTTTTGGGGTTCTATGGAAAAGTTTCAAACTAGAGGTTGTTTTTCACACAAAAACGTATGTCTCCCACCACTTACATAGTAGGATTGACAGGTATATGTGTCAAGTATTACAAATAATTTGAATACAAGTTATTTTTACCTTATTTTATTCGGTGGTTTATCGAAATATCACTCAGTGAAATTATCAAAATATTCTACCTAGATTAACGTAAAACAAGAGGGCCATGATGGCCCTGTATCGCTCACCTGTCTACCATTGGCAAAAATAAAAGGTTATTAATAGCAGAAAGGATCATTTTTACCTTTGGCTCATGATATCCTCTTAATAAGCTTATGTAAAATCAAAAGATCCACCCCCACCCCCGTCATGATTTGAACAATCTTGGTAGAGAGTCAATTATTGCCACATGCTGAATATCTAAGTTCTAGGCCTCATTATTTTGCTGTCTGATCATGATCTGCACTGTTGGCTATTCATTGTTTTGCTGTCTGATCATAGTCCGCACTGTAAGCTATTCATTGTATGCTGGCTGGTCATGATCTGCACTGTCAGCTATTTATTTTTTTCTGTTTGATCATGATCTGCACTGTTTGCTATTCATTGTTTTTGCTGTCTGATCATGATCTGCACTTTCATTATTTAGCTGTCTGATCATGGTCTGCACTGTTTGCTATGCATTATTTTGCTGTCTGATCATGATCTGCACTTTCATTATTTTGTTGTCTGATCATGATCTGCATTGTAAGCTATTCATTATTTTTGCTGTCTGATCATGATCTGCACAGTAAGCTATTCATTAGTTTGCTGTCTGATCATGATCTACACTGTAAGCTATTCTTTTTTGCTGTCTGATCATGATCTGCACTGTAAGCTATTCATTATTTTGCTGTCTGATCATGATCTGCACTGTAAGCTATTCATTATTTTGCTGTCTGATCATGATCTGCACTGTGAGCTATTCAATTTTTTCCTGTCTGATCATGATCTACACTGTAAGCTATTCATTATTTTTGCTGTCTGATCATGATCTGCACTGTAAGCTATTCATTATTTTTGCTGTCTGATCATGATCTACACTGTAAGATATTCATTATTTTCCTGTCTGATCATGATCTGCACTGTGAGCTGTTCTTTTTTTAACAATTTATGGTACTTTCCAAAGTGAATGGAAGAGTAAGTCTTGTGATGTGAATGCAAAAATTACAACTACATTCTTTAACATGGAAGTTCAACTAGGGGTCAAGAACATGTATTGCATCATCGCTATTTAAAACTTTATAAGTGCCAATTTTAGGCCAGAGTTTTTATATTGCTTGGTTTATGGGAAGTTTTCTAAAATGTTGAGTATGAAGGACTTTTCCTACTGTATTGAACAGAGCACATATTGAACATCAGTCTACTGCACCTGTCAATAATCGTCATTTTCGAACAAAATAAACACTTTAAAATAATTACTTTCAATTATATATCCCTACTATTCTGACATTTCATTAACTAGTCTGTGAAGTCGGAACAGCGAAATAATACAAATAAAATATCAGTTCATAATGTCATTGTTATTCTACCTTTTCAAAAAATAGGACGGCGTCGCATAAACCAAGAGATATAAAAACTCTGGCCTTACCATAGAGAGATCCAAGATGTGTACTGATTACAAATCAATGTTATGGTGTTAAAATACTGCAATAAAATTAGCAAATGAGGTGTTCAATAAACAACACACTATTAAAACTAGAAATCATCAAAACAACCTTTCTGACTTTTTTCAAGGATATCTGGGCTGAAAATGTAACATCTAGAGTGTTAACAAGGTTTTTCCATATTTGGGCTGTGACCTAGTTTTGACCCCAGATGACCCATATTCGAACTTGGGCTAGAAATCATCTTTAACAACCTTTCTGACAAATTTCCAGGATATTTGGGCTGAAAATGTTACCTCTAGAGTGTTAACAAGGTTTTTCCATATTTGGGCTGTGTGACCTAGTTTTTGACCCCAGGTGACCCATATTAAAACTTGAGCTAGAAATCAACCAAACAACCTTTCTGACAAATTGCCAGGATATTTGGACTGAAACAGTAGCCTCTAGAGCCTTAACAAGATTTTTCTATTTTTGGGCTCTGTGACCTAGTTTTTGACCCCCAACCCATTTCGAACTCGTCCGAGTAATTCCTGGGACAAACATCCTGACCAAGGTTTCGTGACAATTGAGGAAAAAATGTGACCACTAGAGCGTTAACGAACTAAATGTGGACGGACGACGGACATTCATCGATCCTAATAGCTCACCCTGAGCCAGCTCAGGTGAGCTAAAAAGTATACCGAGCGTATAAAATTTGGTCTAAGAAATTAAAAAAAAAATTATGGTTGGGGTTAACGAAAATCTAGGGTTAGGGTAAATGAAAATTGACAATAAATGATAAGAATCACTGAACAGGAAGAAGCCAACAACATGCACAACTAGACTAAGCACTGATCATTCATATGAAGTTTGCTTGAAATCCACCTAGCAGTATGAGTTGCACAGACAAACTTACAGCTAGGGTTAGGGTTTACAAAAAAGGCCAATAACTCTGCTAAGAATCATTGAACTGAAAAAAGGCCAATGATATGCACAACTACACTTGATATCAAACATTTTTATCAAGTTTCATTAAAATCCACAGAGGCGTGTAGGAGGAGTTGCGTAGACAAAATTTTGTGACAGATGGACGTTATAACAAAGTGATACTTAAGTGGCTATCCTATTGTATTTTTAGCTATGTAAAAGAAATTTTTTAGCCACATAACAGACTGAATGAATAGAATTTACAGTTCTCCTAGTCACACAAGTATCTATACGTAAGCTTGAACAGACAGACAGATGAACGGGTGTTCTAACATATGGATACTTATGTGGCTACTCTATTGTTCTCTCCACTGTTATTTTAGCCACGTAATAGAAAACATAGCCACCTAAGAGCTTACGGAATGAATGACATCAAAGACATCCAAAAGTACGCACAGACAGACAGCACCAAATCAATATGTCTCCCCCCACTAGGTTGGAGACATAACAAGTTCAAAACCATGAACACTTAAAAGGTTTGTTTGTTACTTGTATATCATTTCTTAATAAAATTAAAACACAGTTATGCTGCAATGTTTATACTTTGTAACACACGTTTCTCTGTGTCTGTATGGTGTGAAGTGAACATACTGTAGTAGGGTTGCTGTGACAATGACTGCAGGAACTCAGTAAGGTAGACCTGAAATAAGACAAGAGGGCCAAGATGGCCCTATATGGCTCACCTGAGACCTCTAGAGCCAAAGGTTTTCCTTTAATTTGACTGTGGCACCTAGTTTTTGACCCCAGATTCGGACTTGATCTAGAACTAATCAAAACATCCCTGCAAAGTTTCATTCAAATTGGCCCAGCGGTTTCAGAGAAGTCGTTTGAAGGAAATGGTGGACGGACGTACGGTGTAAGGAAAGCGATCCCAATAGCTCACTCTGGCACTTTGTGCCAGGTGAGCTAAAAATGCAACCTCTATTGCATTCATAAGGTTTTTCTATGATTTGACTGGATGACCTAGATTTTGAACTTGACATAGACTACATCAAAGCTGTCATTCTGATCAAATTTCAGAGTTAAAGCGAAAAATGCAGACTCCATTGCATACACAAGGTTCTTCTATGATTTCTATGAGACAGGGTGACCTAGTTTTTGACCCCAGATGACCCATATTGGAACTCGACCTAGACTTTACCAAGGCAGTCATTTTGAAAAAGTTTCATGAAAATTCAGTGAAAAATGCAGTTTCTATTGCATACACAGGGCAAGTGTGAACAGACAAAGGACACCAGGTGATCATAATAGCTCACCTTATGCTCAGGTCAGCTTAAAAACAAGTTGATGAAGTCCCCTACTGGTATGAAGCACTCTATAAAGGAGAGTGTACGCAGTTATGGTATGGTACTGGCAATACAGTGAAAATGCCAATGAGAACGTGTATGTCATAGTTCATTTATTTTTGTTTAAATAAAGACACAGTTATACAAAACAAATATACAAGACTTAAGTATGACCTTAGGTGTAGGTGACTTGGTGTTGTTTGCAACACATCCTTACAGTATGATTAATACTAGTAATTGCTGGACTACAGTACATGCATGTACAAGCTAGTGGACAGGAAATATTGCTATATAACACTATGTGAAAGGGTTGAGCCCAAAGTGTGACTGGGATTGCATATAGTAGTGTTTGGGCCCTATGTATGAGCCCTTGAGTGTGACCTTGACCTTGAGGGTAGGTGGCTTGTTGATGTGCATGACACACTCTTGGGGTATAGGTAACAATTTGTGTAGTTGTATCAAAATAGGTTGATGCATGCGGAAAATACAGATCGGAAACGAAATTGCAGCCGGATGGACAGAACAGTGAACCAATCATATGACCCATAGGGGACTAATAATAAATAACATAACATTTTAAATGCTAATCCATAAAAATCTAAAATTTTACAAAACATTTTTATCAGGCAATTAACCAAGAGACAGCTCGGAGTTTGAAAGACCAAAAATGTGTCCATAGTGTTCAGATGTCCATACTTTCATATAAAATCTGCCTTTATTGTAGGGATGGCAACGAATATTCGTTCAGATCTCTGAATATTCAAATCCCAAAAAAGGTATCCGAGTATCCAGTAAATTCTGGTCATAAACAAGAGAGCCATCACGGCCCTATATCGCTCACCAGACTACCATTGGCTATAATAAAAGGGGTCATGATTCTAACATAATTTGTAGAGGTCCATTACACGATGTTAAGTAACATTTCAATATCTATTATGTGCCTTTCTCCCTTGTGTTTTTTTTCCAAGTTTTCCCTAAATAAGCCTATGTGAAATCAAGTGCTCCCCCCCGCCATAGAAACCAGAGTTCTGCATGCAATGGAATTCTTTATTGAATTCTTGATAGAGCTTCATGCAAGGAACATCCCTGCATATTTATATCAACATTGGCCCAGTGGTTTCAGAGGAGATGTCTTCTGAAGGAAATGGTGGACGGAAGGACGGACGTACGACGGACCTTGTACGGTGGGCGATCCTAATAGCTCACTCTGGCACTTTGTGGCAGGTGAGCTAAAAACAACACTTAAACAAAGTTTAATTAAAACCCTAAATATTTACGTTTTGTTTTAATTACTGCTGATCAAGTGTCAGTTTACAATACAGGGAGCCATGGTGATGACACTTTCTGCAGACAATCTTTAGCAAAGGAATAAGAATTATTATGCAAACAAAATCATTTCAAATTTTGTCTGTCTATAAGTAGAATAAGTTATTGAACAAACATTCTGATTAAGGTAGTAGAACCCCTAATGGGCACCAATTCAGATCATTATAGGCTTAATATTTTCTTAATCTGTATCATTTCCAGGATTTAAAAACAAATTTTAAAAGAAATTTACCGTGAAAAAACCCGAGTTATATGAATTTGAATAACCCTACCCCTATTTTGGAATTATTTATAAAATGACTTCAGGCGAGAGCTAAGAAAATGCATGTATTTCATTTATTATTCAATAATTTTGTACAGATTTGGTATCAGAGTAACAAGAACTATATCTTCTTTCAGAAATTATACATCATTTACCATATTATCAAAAAGTTTTATAAAATTTTTACCTGTAGGTCTATTTGATTGACAGGGTCACCGAGTGCATCAGGGTCATCTTCCTCCTCATCTGCCTCATCAATCAAGGCAGAAAAGTCGTTACTAACGTCGTCTAGAAGACTGGATAATGTCTGCCCACTCAGCACTACATCACCTGTACTGTCCTCTTCCTCTTCCCAACCTTCATCCTGTCATACAGGCAAACAGGTACTTTAGTTTCTGTTTTACATATTAAAAATTCAGTTCAATCCCCTAAGCATGAACAAGTTTCGAGATGAAACAGCAAATTCAAGGTGACAGGCAAATTTCCTGATTTCACTTTAAGGAAAGACTATATTCCTCACCTGGCTACCATTGGCTATAATACAAGGTCATCAATAGCAGAAAGGGTCAATTTTGAGCTCGAGCTTCTGACTTGAACAATCTTTGTAGAGGTCCACTACATAAAGCTATATTCCAAATACAGTAAAACTTCCATAACTCGAGGTTGCAAGGGGACGAGTAAAATGCTTAAGTTATCCGAGGTCTTGAGTTATCCGAATTACGGAAATGTTTTTCTACTGTGACGTATCTTATAAACAAAGTGTATTTGAGGACCTTCATGTTGTATTCATTTATTTTATTAGATCACTAATCCTGAATTACCATTTTGTATCTATTTGATTAAATCCCGTCTGTTTGTTAACATACATGTATATCAGTGCAATTACTAAAAGACAACTGATTAATGGTGAAGGCGGAGTATAACGCAATTTTACTTCACTCAGTGTATTTACAAGTCACTCCGGTTTTTTAAACTGTATTCCTTTAATTCCAGACGACTTGTATGTTTGACACTGCCAGCCTAAGCTTTTTTTTATTTTGCAAATGACTCATTAGCGAATAGTGATTATTAACTCACACTAGTTGTCGTTTAAGTATACTGTATTTTACCTTGTATAATACGCACTGGTGTATAATACGCACCCACGATCTGGCCCTTAAAAATAGGGAAAAGGCCTACAATGGTGTATAATACAGCCTGTGTAATACTAAGTGACCCCCCGTGCAAAGTCAATTTTAATCCCAGGGCTCATAATTTGAACAATCTTGGTAGAGGTCCACTAGACAATGCTACATGCCAAATATCTAAGCTCTAGGCCCTGTGGTTTCAGAGAAGAAGATTTAAAAAGTTTTCTCCTATATAAGCCTATGTAAAACTAAGTGACCCCCTGCGAGATGTTCAATTTTAATCCGGGGGTCATAATTTGAACAAACTTGGTAGAGGTCCACTAGACAATGCTACATGCCAAATATCTACGCTCTAGGCCTTCAGGTTTCAGAGAAGATTTTTATTTTTTTTCCAATATGCCTACGCAAAAACTAAGTGACCACCTGCAGGTCAATTTCAACCCGGGGGGTCATAATTTGAACAATCTTGGTAGAGGTCCACTAGACAATGCTACATGCCAAATATCTAAGCTCTAGGTTTGTGGTTTCAGAGAAGAAGATTTGGGTCATGGGTCTTGCACACGATATATCGGCTTGATGTGCTGAATGTTTGTGCCAAATTATTTTTAAATTATGACAAAGTTATAGTCCGGACACGAATGTGTGTATATACACAGGATTCCATTACTTAATTGCGTATTGGTTATTTGCATATTCCAGATATATGCATACAAACTTAAAACACCAATCAATCCCCATGTAATCACTACTAAATTTTTTGCATGATTGCATCATATTTGTCATCAGTTCAGCTTAGTTACGCTTAATTTCAATAGTCTGAAAACGGCCAACCAGTCTAGTGTCAAATAATCATCAAAGAAGCCGACAATTGTAATAGCAAAGCAAAGCAAGCAACTAATGTCTGCCGTGTTCAGCCAAATTTATTGAGAAAATGTTTACAGTTGCACCGTGCGATGCGAGGTAATAAAAGCCGGTCCCCGGCTCCGGTCTTCGAAGATCAAAATCAACCTTTGGCTATACTGGCTGGAAATTGCAGTCAGGTAAATCTCTCCTATTTTGGAAACAGAAAACACTTTTGATAGGTATAGGCATGATGGGAGACATGCTGAGGTCTCATCCACA
Organism: Saxidomus purpurata; assembly: GCA_022818135.1. Lineage (NCBI taxonomy): Eukaryota > Metazoa > Mollusca > Bivalvia > Venerida > Veneridae > Saxidomus > Saxidomus purpurata. Next base: position 14,083,102 of record JAFMSR010000011.1, on the reverse strand, counting down.
AATACAAGCTAACATATTTGCTCTTATGGACGGACCTTTATAAAATTTGCTTCAAATCAAATCAAAATCGGTCTTCGAAGGTCTTGGCAATGATACGTGTAATAATTAGGCATGAAAATATTCTTGCAGAGTATTAAATTATTTTTTAATACATGACCATTCGTCACTTATGAAAGTACATTCGTATTCTGGGAAAATTTTTTATTTTTGTCGAATTTACAAAAGTACATTTACAAATTGTGTTACATAATTTATTTTCTAAAACTGAACATTTACTTTCAAAACTATTAATAAAAGTGAACATCTACTTTCAAAACAATTCAAAGTAATTAAAGACTGATTCTTTATTTATTAGGGGAGTCCCAAATTAATGAAACATAACTGTTACAATAACCGACAAAGCAATCAAGGATCGGTCTTTTCCAAGTTGAAAGGCTAGCTGCAAACATCAAAGTATTGCCAGAGGCATTTGGCTTTGTCCTCTGATTGCTAATTACCGACCAATTAACGAAGTGACAGTCGGATTATCTGACACGTTTATTGTTCTTCCTGGGGGCAAATAACAGACCTGTAGGTGTTGACAGGAGCGTGTGTATTTTATTTTCAACACATGTAAAAATTCTCGGACCGATTAAGAATGGCTTTTCAGACTTGTGAATCGGTTTTTGAAGTCAAAATTCGGTCCAGAACCAAAAAACCAAAGATTATCGAAGCCCTGACTGTGACAATAAAAGAGATCTAGTTATACAAAATAAATAAAAAGTGCAAACAATTAAAGCAATCATTTTCGCACCATGTGCCTTCCATAGCAGGTAAAAGCCAAGCCTTTGTCACATGTTGTGTAATCCTCACGAGCCACCCATAATTTTACTTCCGCATGAAAATTGATGATGCTAACAGTTTTGCGAAGTAATGAAATGATATGGAAGTACACATGGTATTCTAAATAAGTTTACAGTAAACATCCCTTATAAGGAACAGCTTGGGACCTCAGAAAATTGTTCCTTATAACCGAGGTTCCTTGTATCCGTATAACGAACTAGTTCCTTGTAACCGAGGTTTGTATAACGAACACAATTTGTATCTATAGCGAACATTGTTTTACTGAACTCGGGCAGAACATGAATTTTAAGTGAGAAAGTTGCGAGTCTAGTACCGGTCCTTTCATATCCCAGCTCGACAGCATGTGAATAAATACTAATATAGAATATACTTATGTTCAATTTTTAAAAATTATTTTGCACACCTTGTCATGTACATACATGTACAAGAAAAATATCGCTGTCATGACCACGCGAATATGGTCACGCAAATGCCCCCCTGAGTCAACCGTCACCCTAATTAAAGTGTCCTGTCACGTGAATCGCGGTGATTTGACCAAGTGTTTCGCGGTGTCAATATTCGGGTCGAGACTTCGATATTTTTATAATTTTTTAGTTTTTTACTGATTAACTTTTAATTATCAATAAAAAGAATACAAAAATAATTGTAATTTGATGTTTTTCAAAACTTCCAGACGCCCAAATCACTTTAATTTCGATGCCGCTATAAACAAATTAACATACTGTAGGATCAAATAAAACAATCCCGGCAAAACAATCAATCTAAAAACTTACTTTATCTATTCCAAACTAATGATTTAATAATCCAAAATATCAATCTATTGACAATGTCTCAAACTGTCTATTTTTAATGCCACGTACTCACTAAGATCAAACAAACCGGGCATCGCGGCTGCATTCTTTGATCTCATGACACCTGCGGCTTTGTCTTTGATAGAAAATCTTTGCAGTACTTAGCAATTACTTTATTTGGCTGTATTTAGATCCCAAGGGTTAGTAACCGTGCCCAAGGCCGTGACATTAACATAAATGCTTATTAGATCTACATGTACAAATATAATCCTTTTGAGTAAATACTAAATCTTCTATCGTCTAGATCTAGTCTTTGTTTAACTTTAATGATAGTATTATAATTTTTTTCTTTTTATCGTATCCGTTTTTCTGTTTATTTTATGGTTAAAACTCTACTTTTATTGAGTTTGAATAAACAAACTAAAGATCATAGAATTGAAATAATTTATTCATGTAGGCTAACATTAACGCACATGAAAGTGCCGTCGTTACTCTGACGTCATCAGCGTTAAGATTTTTAACATTTTTTATTCTTTATGTCTGTTCCCTATAACCGAGGTGATTTCTATTGAATTTTGTACTTTGGGACCGGAAAATTTGTTCCTTATAACCGAGTGTTCCTTATAACCGAGTTCCCTATAACCGAGGATTTTTACATTGAATAAAGAAGGATTTAGATTGGGGAATTGAAAACTGTTCCTTATAACCGAGTGTTCCTTATATCCGAGTTCCTTATAAGCAAAGTTTACTGTATCTATTACTATCTATCATTTCGATATACAGTATAGTGATAGAAGCGTGCCCGAACTGCCAAATAGGCGATTTTAGGATATACACATATTTTAGTCTGACAAATGAGGTTTGCAAACAACCGGATTCTACTGTACCTTCAAACTCTAAGTGTGACCTTGACCTTTGAGGTAGGGATGTGGGTCTTGCACGCGACACGTCGTCTTGATGTGCTTGACATTTGTGCCAAGTTATTTTAAAATCCTTCAATGCATGACAAAGTTACAGTCTGCACACGAATGTGTAAGTGGGGACACACAGATGGACGACCTTATAAATGGGCATTTGTTTGGAACTTTCCATTGCTTCCTATTGTTAGACAATAGCCAACAGCGCACTATATAAAGTATTAAACCTAATAATAATAATAAAGCCCCTTCTTTTGTTGGCTACCTGACGGAATGAATGAAGTACCAAATATATGCCCATATGCGGGCTTGGACAGACAGACAGACGGTGCGATTTTAATAGGCCACCCTTTGGGCGCATAAAAACAGTGGGAACGGGCATTAAACTCCTACAACAAACAAACAAACATTACATAGCACCAAACAAATTTTGTTGGGGTATAAGCACTTGAAACAGTAAGCCAAGCATTTACCTCTTCCTCTGGGTCTTCCCCTTTCCGTGTGGACATGCTCTGTTCTATCTGATTGGACAGTTCATTTATCAACAGCTTGTATATCTTCGCAACCACTGGTATACTTGTCCACTGAACCTGTGCTATAAACAGAAAATATATTATCACTGTCAAATAACATAACTGTTTCTAGTAACAGAACTAAAACTGTCTTCATTTCTGGGGGTTTACAACCCATTTCAACCATATTAAGTTATTGAACAGGTGAGCAGTTTTCCTAACCATTGTTCCTGGGAAGGACCACTACTAGAATCCTATCCTCCACAGGAAACTGCCAACTTTCTTACATCAAGACACAGTCGATAGCAGGGCTCAAACCCATGACTCTCAATAAAAGGTTAGCGATTTCAAGTCAGTGGACTAAACTTTGTCTTCTATCTAAATGTAATTTTGGATTTTTCTTTTCTTTTCAAAGACTTTATCTTATAGGTACAAACCTTTTTGGGTGGTAGTAGAAGCTTCTCCCAATTCTGTATTTTGGTGTTCAAGCCTAAGGCCACACCAAATTAATTTCTTGGTCATCGGAATATATCCTAAACAAGAGGGCCATGATGGCCCTATATCGCTCACCTGACTACCATTGGCTATAATACAAGGGGTCAAGATTCTAACATAATTCGTAGAGGTCCACTACACAATGCTAAGTAACATTCCAAATAACTATTCTCTGCCCTTCGGCCTTCTTGTTTAATCATTTAAGTTTTCCCTATATAAGCCTATGTGAAATCAAGTCACCTTCCTCTCATCCACCCCCCTCCCGGGAAGGGTTAATTTTGACCTGGGAGTCATAATTTGAACAATCTTGGTAAAAGTCCACTAGCTAACAAAACTTTGACAGTTAAGGGCACACAAGACTTATAGGAATTTCTAAGTACAAATCAAGAAACATTTTCACAGAGTTATCTTTTCTTGCTTACTGATAGGTCTCATGATGGTTCATAAGTACTCCAACTTTCAAAGTAATATCTCAAATGGTTTAGTCAACAATTGGACAAGAAACAAAATTTTAACTGTGTTTTAAAGTCAAAAAGGGCCATAATTCAAATAAATTCTAACATAATTCGTAGAGGTCCACTACACAATGCTAAGTAACATTTCAAATATCTATTATTTGCCTGTCAACCTCGTGTTTTTTTAAAAGTTTTCCCTATAAGCCTATGTGAAATCAAGTGACTTCCCCCCTCATAGGAAGGGGTTATTTCAACTAGGGGGTCATGATTTGAACAATCTTGGTAGAGGTCCACTAGGCAATGCTACATGCTAAATATCTAAGCTCTAGGCCTAGTGGTTTCAGAGAAGAAGATTTTTAATTTTTTTCCTATATAAGCTAATGTAAAATTAAGTGATCCCCAGGCAGGGTAAATTTTGACCCAGGGCTCATAATATGAACAATCTTGGTAAAGGTGCACTAGACAAAGCCACATGCTAATTATCTAAGCTCTAAACCTTGTGGTTTCAGAGAATAAGATTTTTAAACTTTTTCCTATATATGCTTATGTAAAACCCAGTCAATTTTGACCCTGGGCTCACAATTTTAACAATCTGGTAGAGGTGCACTAGACAATGCCACATGCCAAGTATCTAAGCTCTAGGCCTTGTGGTTTCAGAGAATAAGATTTTAAAACTTTTTCCTATGTCAGCTTATGTAAAACCAAGTGACCCCCCGGGTAGGGTCAATTTTGACCCAGGGCTCATAATTTGAATAATCTTGGTAGAGGTCCACTAGACAATGCAACATGCTAAATATCTAAGACCTAGGCCTTGTGGTTTCAGAGAAGAAGATTTTTAAAGTTTTTCCTTTTTGTTGCCATAGCAACAAGAGTTCTGCATTGAAAGGACTTCTTTGAACAACTTTGCAAGGAACATCCCTGCAAAGTTTCATCAGCAGTGGTTTCAGAGGAGATGTTGTTTGAAGGAAATGGTGGACAGACGGACGATGGACCCCGGACGGAATGTGATCCTAATAGCTCACCTTGGCAATTTGAGCCAGGTGAGCTAACAAGAGCTGTCAGTAGGACAGCGTGCTCGACTTTTTTAGTGCTTGCCAATAAAACAAAACTTTGACAGTTAAGGGCACACAAGACTTTAACTAGGAATTTCTAAGTACAAATCAAGAAAAATTTTCACAGAGTTATCTTCTTTTGCTTACAGATAGGTCTTACGATGGTACATATTAAGTACTCCAACTTTCAAAGTAATATCTCAAATGGTTAAGTTAACAAGTGGACAAGAATGAAAATTTTAACTGAGTTTCTAAGTCAAAAAGGGCCATAATTCAAATAAAATCCTTGACAGAATTACCTTCTCCTGCCCATGTTTGGGAATCATGGTGGTAAACAAGTCTTCCAACTTTCAAATTAATATCTCAAACAGTTCAGTCAAAAAGTGGACTGGTACGAAAAACTTAACAAAGATTCTAAGTCGATAAAAGGCCTTAATTTTTAAAACAAATCCCTGACAGAGTTACCTTCTCTTGCGTACAGATGGGGGTAATGATGTGAAATAGCATTAAAAGTTTCAAAGCAATATCTCAAAGGGTTAAGGCAATAAGTGGATTTTACCCATATTCAATGTATTTTCTAAGTCAAAAAGGGGCATAATTCTGTCAAAAACTTTGACAGAGTTATGTCCTCTTGTCTGTTGATGAAGGTTGTGATGGTAAACAAGAATGGTTGGTTTCAAAGCAATACCTCCAATGGTTTTGAAATAAAGTGAGGTGGTACGAAAAACTTAACCAAGCTCAATACACTTTCTAAGTAAAAAAAGGGCCATAATTCTGTCAAAAACCTTGACAGAGTTATCTACTCTTGTCTGTAGATGGAGGTTATGATGGTAAACAAGTATGGTAAGTTTCAAAGCCATACCTCTAATACTTTTGAAATAAAGTGGGGTGGTACGAAAAACTTAACCAAGGTGTGACGCCAACGCCGGGGCGAGTAGGATAGCTCCCCTTTTCATAGAAAAGTCGAGCTAAAAAGGGGCATAATTCTGTCAAAAATCCTGTCTGTAGATAGAGGTTATGATGGTTAACAAGTATGGTAAGTTTCAAAACTATACCTCTAATACTTCTGAAATAAAGTGGGGTGGCACGAAAAACTTAACCAAGGTGTGACACTAACGCGGATGCCGGGGCATGTAGGATAGCTCCCATTTTCTTTGAAAAATCGAGCCAAAAAAGGGCCATAATTCTGTTAAAAACCTTGACAGAGTTATGTACTCTTGTTTGTTGATGGAGGTTATGATGGTAGACAAGTATGGTAAGTTTCAAAGCCATACCTCTAAAAGTTTTGAAATAAAGTGGGGTGGTACAAAAAACTTAACAAAGGTGTGATGCCAACGCCGGGGGTAGTAGGATAGCTCCCCTTTTCTTCAAAAAGTTGAGCTAAAAATTAATTTACATGATCACATACAATACCTTTTGATCTAGTTCTAGGGCCATTGCTAGTGGAGGTTATAACTTCATCTCCTTCTACCATTATATCCTTCAATCTGGCATCATTGTTTGTTATGGTGTGCTGAAGAAGTTTACTTAAAGCCACCACCCTGCAATATAAGATTAAAATCAAATTTTGATTGATATCAAAATAATGTGATCGACACCTGACATCCTATTAATTACCTGTAAGCCTTATTTCATGTTCTTATTGTACAAAGAGACCATCTGCTCTATGTTTTTACAAATGTCCATCAAAAATCAACATTTTAAGATTTTTATTGGGTGCAATCAGCTAGCAATCACAACACATCTATCAGGAAAATGTACAAAAAATTTCAGCTTAAAAATTTGCCAAGATCAAATAATGAATGCTTCAAGAATCTAAAGTGCCAACAATCTATGAACTAATATCAACTTACATCACTTTCCGTTCATAAGCTCCATAGAATAGATGTTGCCTGGAGCACCATTCTTTCAGAACAAATTCTAAAGCTGGTTTTCCCATTGGATCTGGTACACTTGTGAGAAACTCTAGAACAGCATCCATCTGATCATGCATCAGCCGTGCAAAAATCACCAATAACGACTGCAAAATAAGTACCACTGGTCCTTAAATAAACTTTTCTTTCAAGACAAATTCATGTATTTTCAAGTTGATTTTTAACCTAGCTTTTAATTGCAATTATGAGCAAAAATACATTCAACTAGAAATGTTTTGTTTTAAAAATACACGTCTCCCCCATCTCAAAGATAATCATTGAGCCAAGTGACACTTACTATAATATGCACGACAAACAAGATTTGTTCACATTTTAGACCCCTGTGACCTTGACCTTCAACATATGATTGCAAATTACAATATATAAACTAGACCCATCGCTAAATGTGATTAATACCCCTGAAAGACTGCTTTATAAACCGAGGAAGTTCTTAGTAACAGAATACCTTGCAAAACAAAATAAAATAGAGATATTGTTCTTGGCAATAACTCTGTAATTACTCAAGATAGAATTATGGTTCTTGTACACTGCACTTCCTCTCATTGTGCTGGAGTTGTATTGCATTCCAATCAGTAGTTTTCAAGTTATGCTCTGAACAACAAAAAGTAACAAAGGGCAATAACTCTGTAATGAGTCAAGATAGAGTTATGGTTCCTGTGCACTGCATTTTTTCTCAATGTGCTAGACCATTGTATGAAGTTGTATTGAATTCCAACCAGTAGTTTTCGAATTATGCTTTGGACAAAGAAAAGTAACAAAGGGCAATAACTCTGCAATGAGTCAAGATAGAGTTATGGTTCCTATGCACTGCACTTCCTCTCATTGTGCTAGACCATTGTATGAAATTGCATTGAATTCCAACCGGTAGTTTTCAAGTTATGCTCCGGACAAGGAAAAGTAACAAAGGGCAATAACTCTGTAATGAGTCAAGATATAGTTATGGTTCCTGTGTACTGCATTTCTTCTCAATGTGCTAGACCATTGTATGAAGTTGTATTGAATTCCAACCAATAGTTTTTGAATTATGCTCCGCACAAGGAAAATGCAACGGACTGACCGACCATCCAACCACCGATGACTTCTATATTATACCCCCCATACCTTTGTTTTGGAGGTATATCTAGACCTTCATACTGATGGTTCCTACCAAAGGGTTTTGGAGATGAAGAGGAGACAAGGTAATGCCAACAGACTCCAGAATGAGGTTGGGTGGGGGTTGGGGGAGACATAATTAGCTTTCTACTGTGAGGTGATCACTAATTTCTTGTTCAAAGTATTGACTTGTTACCAGTGTTTACCTGCATCACACTAAGGGTTTCAGTCTGCTGCATCTTGCTGAGTACAGCGCGCAGTATCAAGTCCATCTGCTCGCCCAGCTGATGACCTACTTTAATCAGAACAACTGTCACTAGACGACCAACGAATGACGCAGTATACTCCGATGTTTTGGGATCTAGTAGTTTTGAAATCACCTGTATAATGTATTTAAGGCCAGAATTCCCTGAAAGTAATGTAAACATGCAGATAAAACTAGAACTATCACTGAAGGTGATGAATACCCCACAATCACCAAACTGACACAGTATATAAAATTTATGTAACATACATTAATTATTGGATCATGCACAACAAGGCATGGTACTTATCACTTTTGTGAAGTATCATTAAATTCTGACCAGGAGTTTGGAGATCAAGGGCCCACAAGATTCTATTATGTCGAGCCCCTGTGACCTTGACCTAGTGAGCCAAAACATGGACCATGCACAACTAGTACCAAGTACTTATCACTTCTGTGAAACATCATTAAATTCTGTCCAGGGGTTTGGAGATTAAGCTTCCACTCGAGCCCCTGTGACCTTGACCCTTGACCTAGTGATCCGAAACATGGACTATGCACAACTAGGCATGGTACTTATCACTTCTGAGAAATATCATTAAATTCAGACCAGGGATTTTGGAGACTTAGCTTCCACAAGATTTTACTATCCTGGGCCCCTGTGACCCGAAATATGGACCATGCACAACTAGGCATGATACTTAATCACTTCTGTTTAGTAACATTTAATTCTGACCAGGGGTTTTGGAGATTTAGTGTCCACAAGATTTTATCTACAGACAGACAGACAGAAGGAAAGATAGACATACTGAATCCAGTATATTCCCCCCTTACACTTTGAGTTCGGGGGATGTAACTAACTATATCAAGGTCAGTAGTGTGTATCAGTAACTAATGAGCAGGGCTTTGATAAACATCGGTTTTTCGCTTCTGGATTGAATTTTGACTTCAAAAACCAATTCACTGGTGATACTCTGATGTCTGCAGCTAGCCTACCCACTTTGAAAAAAATGATCCTTGACTGGTTTGTAGGTTTTTGCAAAGGCCAATGAACTCCCTCATAAATAAAGTATTGGTTTTTAATTATTTTGAAAGTAAATGTTTAGTTTTAGAAAGTAACTTTAATGATAACACAATTTGTAAATGTATTAAATTAAAATTTGACAAAAATAAATGTGATATTACGGACCTATTTTTTCCAGAATTCTATTGTAATACGGAAATCGGTACATATTTTTGTAAGCTCTTTTCAAAAGTGACAGATGGTCATGTATTGAAAAATAAATAAATATGCCAAAATAATTTCATGGTTCATTACCGAGACCGTCAAAGACCAGTGCCGGAGAACGGCTTTTATCATCTCCCAGTGCAACTGTTAACATTTTCTCAATAAATCTGGCTGTACTTGGCAGACATTAGTTGCTTGATTTTCCTTTTCAAATAAACATAAATCAACTTCAAACATGATAAAATATTAATCAATTTCAACATGAAATGAATTTTGAAACAGCAAGATGGTGTTGCGCAAGACATCAGTGTAAAACCACATAATAAAACAAGTAAATAACTTCTGCTTTATTGCCAAAGTGGGTGGGGTAACATTATTTGCAGCAACAATAATGTCAAAGTCTTGTCCCGGAAAAAGTGAGTTGACCAAATTATAGAAGCCCTGTTAATGAGTTAGTTGTCAGTAGTGTGTAACAAATGAGTAGTCAGTAGTGTGTAACAGTCACCAATGTGTAATCAGTAGTGTTTACCAGTAACAAATATGTAGTCAGTAGAGTGTAACAGTAACAAATGAATAGTCAGTAGCGTGAAACAGTAACAAATGTGTAGTCAGTAGAGTGTAACAGTAACAAATGAGTAGTCAATGTGTAGTCAGTAGTGTGTAACAGTTACCAATGTGAAGTCAGTAGTGTTTAACAGTAACAAATATGTAGTCAGTAGAGTGTAACAGTAACAAATGAATAGTCAGTAGCATGAAACAGTAACAAATGTGTAGTCAGTAGAGTGTAACAGTAACAAATGAGTAGTCAATGTGTAGTTAGTAGTGTGTAACAGTTACCAATGTGTAGTCAGTAGTGTGTAACAGTAACAAATGTGTAGTCAGTAGAGTGTAACAGTAACAAATGAGTAGTCAGTAGCATGAAACAGTAACAAATGTGTAGTCAGTAGAGTGTAACAGTAACAAATGAGTAGTCAGTAGAGTGTAACAGTCACCAATGTGTAATCAGTAGTGTGTAACAGTAACAAATGTGTAGTCAGTAGAGTGTAACAGTAACAAATGAGTAGTCAGTAGCATGAAACAGTAACAAATGTGTAGTCAGTAGAGTGTAACAGTCACCAATGTGTAATCAGTAGTGTTTACCAGTAACAAATATGTAGTCAGTAGAGTGTAACAGTAACAAATGAATAGTCAGTAGCGTGAAACAGTAACAAATGTGTAGTCAGTAGAGTGTAACAGTAATAAATGAGTAGTCAATGTGTAGTCAGCAGTGTGTAACAGTTACCAATGTGTAGTCAGTAGTGTGTAACAGTAACAAATGTGTAGTCAGTAGAGTGTAACAGTAACAAATGAGTAGTCAGTAGCATGAAACAGTAACCAATGAGTAGTCAGTAGAGTGTAACAGTAACAAATGAGAGTCAGTAGCGTGAAACAGTTACCAATGAGTAGTCAGTAGCATAAAGCAGTAACCAATGAGTAGTCATTAGTGTGAAACAGTAACCAATGAGTAGTCAGTAGAGTGAAACAGTAACAAATGAGAGTCAGTTGTGTGAAACAGTTACCAATGAGTAGTCAGTAGCATAAAACAGTAACCAATGAGTAGTCATTAGTGTGAAACAGTATTCAATGAGTAGTCAGTAGAGTGAAACAGTAACAAATGAGAGTCATTAGTGTGAAACAGTTACCAATGAATAGTCAGTAGCATAAAACAGTAACCAATGAGTAGTCATTAGTTTGAAACAGTAACTTTTAAGTACCCGGTAGTGTGTAACAATAACTAATGAGTAGTCTGTAGTGTGTAACAGTAACATATTAGTAGTCAGTAGTGTGACGATTTTAATTCTTGTATTTCCTCGTCGGTCACGTTGTTTCCAAACCTTTTATCATATGTATCAAAATTTGAGGAAATGTCACCTTTGCTGATTTCAGATTTAGATAATTCAAGATTCAGATGACTACTTTTAGTTTGAATGTACTTGTTCAAGCCGACTCTTCAGGATCCATTAGAAAGTCCAACCCAAGATCAAGAAATGTTGTTGGCAATATAAGATCAAAAGAAATGTTGTCGATATCGGAGTCCAGTGGTATTTGCGAGAAAAACAAGTTTTCACTACAATTATCCAGCAATTCATAGTATTATTTTTCAACATTGTCTGCAAATTAGCTCTATATAAAATCCAAACCATTGGATTCCATAATTATTTGTGCAAAAAATCAAGCGGCAATGTCAGTAGCTTTCTTTGATTTGGTAAAATGACCTAAGTGCCTTTCATAAGGCAAGCTAGTACCGAAATGACATGCGACAGGAGATCTAGACAGTTGATTGGTCAGGTTTTTTGTGGCTACCTTTTTCTGGGCTTTACATATTGAAGAACACAGTAATCATACACGTTGTGTGCATGAATCAACTGAACTGACACATTTAAACATTTGCATAAACATTAACGCAGCTACAGAGATTAAATTTTATTGGCTATGATACAAAACAGATAGAGAACAGAAACACGCAGGCATCTACGCCCCCTTGAATAAATCAGATACCCTTGTGTTTTCATTCTCTATCTATAACTTGTAACAAATGCAAGAACACTGTTACATAGAATCAGGTTTTAAGTTTAAAAGTGTCCATTTATGACTAAAATAGATACCGTGCCTTCTGCTGTGTAAACAAAAATTAAACTGTTACCTAGGACTGAAAACGACCTAGGACACAATTTTACCAGGTTTGAAAATTTCCATAATTTGAACAATCTTGATAAAGTCCGATAGACAATGCCACATGCTAAATATCTTAGCTCTAGGCATTGTGGTTTTAGAGAAAAAGAATTTTAAAGTTTTTCCTATTTGTTGCCATAGTAACCAGAGTTCTGCATGGAATAGAATTCTTTGAACAACTTTGATAGTGCTTCATGCAAGGAATATCCCTGCAAAGTTTCATCAACATTGGCCCTGTGATTAAAGAGATGTCGTTTAAAGGAAATGGTGGACGGACGGACGACAGACCCTGGGCGGCGAGTGATCCTAATAGCTCACTCTGGCGCTTTGTGCCAGGTGAGCTCAAATGAGAGAGAAAAAAAAATGTAATGACAAAGCTCACACGAACCCTGTTCATCATGCCACTGTGCTACCTGATCTAGCGCTACAGATGCATAAGCACGTATACATTCACCACCACTCTGAAACAGAACAATTTTTCAGACTTTCAGCAAATATATCAGGTAATGAAAAATTCACTGGTCAAAAACACGTGAAATTATTTTTTCTAACACTATTCATATTTTGTCTCCTATACACAAAGGACTTGAATGTGATACATCACATGACTTAACAAGTTCACAGGCTTTTATGTTGGCCTTTCAAACTAGAACTATCACTGGAGGTGATGAATATCCCCAAACACCCCACTGACACAGTATATAAAATCTATTCAACATTTGATGCTTTTATCATTGGACCTGCACAACTTAAGACATGGTTCATGTACTTATCACCTTTGATTGATTGATTTTTATTCAGGTAAAATGCCGTATTTCCCCGTGTATAATATGCACCCGTGATTAATACGCACCCTCGATATGGGCTTTAAAAATGGGGAAAAATGCCTACAACAGTGTATAATACACACCTCAAATATCCGAAAAATATGCCATTTTCGTTACAAAAATTATTCAATAATCGGAGCACCGCAACGATTTCTACACATAAAAAGTACAATACGGCAGTTATCGACTATATTTTGAAAATCTGATTAGCATAGATGATATGAAAAACTCAAAAATGTCATGTTTATTTAATTGTACTTTGAGAACATAATTATTTTCTCAAGATTTCAACACCTTCTCAACAAACTTCTCATATCGGTAATTACGGCGCCATCAAAGACAGACATGTGAAAATCAATGCAATCATATAAGCGTGTTTGTTTACCAATAAACGGAATGTTGTATTGATCTACAATAATTGTTTGATAATTAGAGACAATAAACTTTGTTCTAACAATGTTAAACTTTTATTGAAACCTGAAAGGAAACTATCAAATTTACTGGCAATGTTTTATCGTACATGCCGTACCGGGTATCGGCTTTTAGGAAACCTCAGTGCTCTTCATAAAAGTTAGTAAAAAAATGGGTAAACATCCGCTTTCAGTGAAAATCCATATATTACGTCTAATTTATACGATTTCAACATTTTCAATGCTGGAAAAAATTGTCGGAGATCCTACATTGGTGTATAATACGCACCCCTTTCTGGAAGCCCCAAAATCAGAATCAAAAGTGTGTATTATACACGGGGAAATATGGTACACATAATTACAAAAAAATTAAATACATATAATATCGACACTATCAAACTGATTAAGAATTATATATATCACAGAGTGTTTGAATGATTATTATATCACACATCAATTTTCACAATTAATTATCACTATTCACTTAGACTTACATAAGCACCAATCAAATTGTTTATAGTTGTTCATGAACTAAGTAATAAAAACATAAGTAAACTAATATATAAGAAACTCGAAATAGCAGTTAGTTAAAATAATTGTGTATTAAACCTAGGATGGCACATAAAGCCCTAAAGCTTATTTCCAATGGGGTCCTGTTAAATACCTTATAGATAAAAAAAGAAAAAGAAAAATAAGACTTTGGTTTTTGGAAGTTCACATGAAAAATGGAAAATTAAGATAAATGTACATTATAGTATGTTTCTATTCTCTATAAACAATAATATTTTATTTGATATAAAGTGCATTAGAATTAAAACAAGTATTGTTTAGTCTATCATGAATAGATAAACCATGTGACTTTGGAAATATTAGCCACATCTAACAAATGGCATTTAACCGCTTTCTTGAACTGTCCAATTTTAGTCATCTGTTTTATTTTCACAGGCAGTGAATTCCAGTCATTAATTGCAGAGTAATAAAAAGTTATATTATCTTTTCCATTAGATTTTGGAACAACAAAATTATAAAAAAAAAAAAAAAAAAAAAAAAAAAAAAAAAAAAAAAAAAAAAAAAAAAAAAAAAAAAAAAAAAAAAAAAAAAAACCCCCAAAAAAAAAAAAAAAAAAAAAAAAAAAAAAAAAAAAAAAAAAAAAAAAAAAAAAAAAAAAAAAAAAAAAAAAAAAAAAAAAAAAAAAAAAAAAAAAAAAAAAAAAAAAAAAAAAAAAAAAACCCCCAAAAAAAAAAAAAAAAAAAAAAAAAAAAAAAAAAAAAAAAAAAAAAAAAAAAAAAAAAAAAAAAAAAAAAAAAAAAAAACCCCCCCCCCCCCCCCCCCCCCCCCCCCCCCCCCCCCCCATAATTTAGAGCGGGTAAAATGAGAATGTAAATCTCTTGTAAACGTAAAACTTTCTTTCATATAAGAAGGTTCTGTACTATTTACAATTTTAAAGACATGGTTCAAACGAAGCTGCTTGTTTCTAGCTTCAATATTCAAAAGAGACATATCATCAAGAGTTTGACAATTGACACTTTCCCTTGGACCCATATCATTTATAAATCTGACAATTTTATTTTGACATATCTGCAGTTTGTCTTTATGAAGTATAATTAAATTCTGACCAGGGGTTTTAGAGATTTAGAGCGCAAAAGATTTGATCATGTCGAGGCCCCATGACCTTGACTGAATTACCCGAAACATAGACATGGTACTTATCACTTCTATCAAATATCATAAAATTTTGACCAGGGATTTAGGAGATTAAGAGCGCACAAGATTTTACTATCTAGAGAACCTGTGACCTTGACCTTTGACCTAGTCATCCGAAACATGAACCATGCATAGAACTTATCACTTCTGTAAAGTATCATTAAATTCTGACCAGGTGTTTTGGAGATTAAGCATCCACAAGATTTTACTATCTTGAGCCAGTGTGACCTTGACCTTTGACCTAGTCATCCAAAACATGGACCATGCACAACTAGACATTGTACTTATCACTTGTTATCTATAATCATTGAATTCTGACCAGGGGTTTTGGAGATTTAGTGTCCACAAGATTCTGTCTACAGTCAGACAAGCTGAATCCAGTATACCCCACTTACATTTTGTGTTCGGGGATATAATTATGAAATTCACCCAAATTTTCAACCCGATGAAGTTTATTCTCTTTAAAACATAGCATCTGGATATTCTATCTATGCTTTATGCTTAAAACTACTCAGGCCAAAATTTTTTTATTTCTTGTTAGTAGAAGTTTGAAATTTAAAAGCTTTGTTCAGAGGGGAAAAAAAAGATTTTTTTTATACATGACAAACTTTGTTTCATCGTGGACCTGCTTTCTCTTCTAAAATCCGACATAAGAACACCCCCTACCCGAGCAAAATGCCCTTGAAAATTTGTTGACTTTTATGCCATTATTCTTTTCCTAATTATGTAGAGAAGAAACAAATTTAACATAATATTTCAGATAAACAAGAGGCGCTCACCTTGGTACAAGTCCACATGCCTGGTGGAAGATCACTAGATAATGTTATATACCAAATAAGTTTTCCTATATACGCCTTTGTAAAACATATGATCCCCCCCCAGGCAAGCTCAATTTTGACCCCAGGGGCATTATTTGAACAAACTTTAAAGAGGTCTACTAGCCAATGCTACATGCCAAATATCTAAGCTCTAGGCCTTGTGGTTTCAGAGAAAAAGATTTTTAAAGTTTTCCCTATATAAGCCTATGTAAAACTAAGTGACCTCCGGTGCGGGGTCTTTGACCAAGGGGGTCATAATTTGAACAATCTTGGTAGAGGTCCACTAGCCAATGTTACATGCCAAATATCTAAGCTCTAGGCCTTGTGGTTTCAAAAAAGAAGATTTTTAAAGTTCTGCATGGAATGGAATTCTTTGAACAACTTTGATAGAGCTTCATGCAAGGAACATCCCTGCAAAGTTTCATCAACATTGGCTCAGTGGTTTTAGAGGAGATGTCGTTTGAAGGAAATGGTGGACGGACGGACGGACGGACGTACAACGGACCCCGGATGGAAAGCAATCCTAATAGCTCACTCTGCACTTCGTGTCAGGTGAGCTAAAAACACTGGCTTCAGTATGGTGTTCCAAGCTTTTTGTTATGTTTATAACATCACCAAAGTTTTAAAACTGGCACATTTATATTCTACATAAAATTTGAATGGTGAAACTGAAGGTAATTTTCACTAGCCAAACATATATCTTACTGGCCAGGGAGGCAGGAACCACTTCTTGTGATTTTAAGCACTAGGAGGTAATCTATAGGCAAATCAAACTAGAAATATCACTGAAGGTGATGAAAACCCCCTGAACACCCAAATGACACAGTATTTAAAATTTATGTAATATTTGATGCTTTGATTATTGGACCTGCACAACTTAAGGCTTCTGTGAAGTATAATTAAATTTTGACCAGCGGGTTTGGAGATTAAAAGCGCACAAGATTTCACTATCTCAAACCCCTGTGACCTTTGATCTAGTGACCCGAAACACTGACAATGCACACTGACAAGGCCTGGTGCTTATCACTTCTATAAAGTATCATTAAATTCTGACCAGGGTTTTTAAGATATAGCGCACAAGATTTTAGCTCTCGAGCCCCTGTGACCTTGACATTTGACCTAGAAACATGAACCATGCACATTTAGGCATTGTACTTATCAATTGTGCGAAGTATCATTAAATTCTGACCAGGGGTTTTGGAGATTAAGTGTCCACAAGATTTTACAATCTTGAGCCTGTGACCTTGACCTTTGACCTACATAGACTATGCACAATTAGGCATTGTACTTATCACTGGTGTAAAGTTCATTAAATTCTGACCAGGGTTTTTTGAGTTAGCGTCCCCTGTGACCTTGACCTTTAACCTAGAGATCCAAAACATGGACCATGCACAACTAGGCATTGTACTTATCACTTGTGTGAAGTATAATTATATTCTGACCTGGGGTATTGGAGATCTAGTGTCCACAAGATTCTGTCTACAGACAGTCGGACGGACAGACAAGCTGAATCCAGTATACACACCCCCCTCAAACACTTTGTGTTCAGGGGGTATAAATACATGCTGGAGGCAAGAAAATGATATGAAGACCATATTACCTGCATTGTGGAGTTATCATCTGTATTTAATACACAGTGTACAGCAGCTGGGAATGCACTCATCAACTGTTCAGATACAGGTGTTTTACTGCTCCTTACAATTGTCTGTAGAACATCTAGAGCAACCTAGGATGGGAAAAACAGTTTGCCTTTTCTGTATACTGGTAAAAACATCAGCAGAGGAACCAGTGGTCACCTCCTGCCTTAAAGAGCAAATACTGATCTGTCCCAGTGTCAAATACACTACTATTATGAGACATTTTCTCTAAGTGTGCACTTTTGATGCATTTCCTTGGCTGGCTGCTGTAGGCAGCATTGTTTGTATATCAGCGCTATGTAGGTCTATCCTCTCAAACATATTTCAGCTATTCCTGGCAATACTATGTGAAAGAGTAAACTGTTCAGCACTTCTCAACATTTCTTTAGGCAGTCACTGTAACTGGCAACATCAAAGCAAAAATGACCATTGTATACTGATACATGAATTATATTTCACCCTTTGGCTAATATGCATTGAACTTACTAAATCTTTACAAGAGGGCCATGGTGGCCCTATATCGCTCACCTGTGTGCCAGTGCACTTACCTAAGGAAGTGGTCAATTATGACCCCAGGCGCATGATTTGTACACAGTTTGTAGAGGACACTTAGACAATGTTACATACCAAATATCCTATCTCTAAGCTTTGTGGTTACCGAGGAAATTAAAAAAAATTTGCTAAAGCAAGTGACCCCCAGGGTGGGGTCAATTTTGACCCCAGGGGCATGTTTTGAACAAACTTTAAAGAGGTTCACTAGAAACTGTTACACACTAAACATCTAAGCTCTAGACCTTGTGGCTTAGGAGAAGAAGATTTCTAAAGGTTTTCCTATATATGTCTATGTAAAACAAGTGACCCCCAAGGCATTGGCGTAGCTCTATTAGGCACGGTAGGCCCGGGCCTACACTGTACTTCCTGTATGAGCCTATGTAAAACCAAGAGACCCCCCAGGCAGGGTCAATTTTGACCCAGGGCTCATAATTTGAACAATCTTGGTACAGGTCCACAAGAAAATGCCACATGCCAAATATCCAAGCTCTAGACCTTATGGTTTCAGAGAAGATTTTTAAAGTTTTTCCTATATAAGCCTATATTGGCCTAGTGTTTTTCAGAGGAGATGTCATTTGAATCAAAATGTTGATGGACGACGGACAATCATCAATCAGAAAAGCTCACACTGGCATAGCCAGATAAGCCAAAAACCCTTTCCTGGTCACTGGTAAAGGTCTACTTGACAATGCTACTAAATATCTCTAAGAGTTGTCGTATTTGAGAAGATTTTGAGGTTTTTCCTATTGAAACCTATGTATAATCAAGTGACCCTCCGGGCAACTCCGAGCAGGGTCAGTTTCAACCCAGGGATCAGGATTTGAACAATTTTAGTAGATGTCCACTAGGCAATGCTACATATCTCTGTTTTAGGCCTTGTGGTTTCAGAGAAGATTTTCAAAGTTTTTCCTATTTGTTGCCACATCCACCAGTTTTAAATGGAATGGAATTCTTAGAGCAATTTTGGTAGAGCTTCATGCAAGGAAAACCCCTGCCAAGTTTCATCAATATTGGCCCAGTGGTTCCAGAGGAGATGTCATTGGAAGTAATAGTCCACAGACTGATGACAGACAATCATCCATCAGAAAAGCTCACCCTAGCGCAAAGAGCATCTTTGGGCAGTACAGTAGTTGGAATGTAACAGTTGTCACACAGAACGCACGATACACGCACGATACACATACAGTAAATACACGGTACACGATTCAGATCGATATACGATAAGAACGATATACGAGGCGCAAGCTGCACGCTACATGTTAGACGGAGTACACGTTATACGATTACTTTTGACTTTTTAGTTTAAAACACAACCGGATGACTATGAGACCTTTATAGTTCTAGAATACTTTTATCTTGCAATAAATTATGATAGGCTACATTTGATATTAAATGGTTGTGTTGGGACAGCACTTTATTTCCTGTTGCGGAGATGTACACGCTTAGTAGAACAATTCACGACTGAATGAAGCATCGAATCCTATACCGTATAGGACTATCGTGCATTGCACACTGGGAATCGTATATCGTGTATAGTATATGGTGCACGTTACACGATGAATGATACGATATGATACACGATTGACAAAATACAAGATTAGCGCACGCACGTTATATGCACGATATACGCACATTTTGACAACTGTTCCATTCCGACTACTGTACCAGTAATTATGTTGGGGAATCACATGATCAAAATAATCTCTAAGCAAAAGTAGATCTGTGAAGAATGCTGGAAAATAAAGAAAGCTGTTTATCTGTAAACATAAAATGTAGCCTATTATAGTTTATGGCAACATAAAAGTAATCTAGAATTATAAAGGTCTCATAGTCATCCGGTTGTGTTGGACACTTCAAAACTAAATTACTTCAGTTTCGTTAAGTCTTCATCACAACCAGGAAGTGAATATGATTGAGACATGTGTAGTTCTAGAATACTTTTATGATGCCATATGATAGGCTACATTTTACATTTACAGCTGAACTGCTTTCATTATTTTTTAATATTTTTTCAGAGATTTACATTTTTTTAGAGATTATTTTGATCATGTGATTCCCCATCGTAATTGTTCAAAGGAGAACCTCAGTCAAATTTACAGCCTATATGACAAGATCAAACTACTTTGTGCAGGCTCATGCCTGACAAAAACATGTATATCACAAAAGGTTTAAATTTCCACATGTAGATGTTATGGATTGATTTTTGTCAATAAATGAGTACTTTACACCTACTACTAACTACTTCTTAGCTAGAACACGTAATACTTACAGATGGAAGTCCAACTGCTACTTTATCTGGACTAGCATTCAGTATACTGACAAGTGTTGGTAACAATCTATGCTGTAAGGGTCCCATACAGCTTTCATTTTGGGCTAGCTCCTTGAAGATCTCCTGCACTATACTTGTAACAACTGGATCTGAAATTCAAGTTTATAAAACTTTGATAACTCAAAGTTGCACAGTTTAGTAAAATGCTCGAGATGCGGAAGGTCTCGAGTTATCCACATTCCGGGCATTTACAAGGGAAAATATCTCCTACTTTGGGTCTGTAACTAAATGCATTGATTTTTCCATCTCTTACAGCCAGTAATAGCGTTGTTAATCTTAACTAGACCTATCATTAAATGTGATTAATACCCCTGGAAAGACTGCTTTATAAACTGAGGAAAGTCGTAGTAACAGAATACCTTGCATAAAAAAAAACAAGAGACCTAAGATGGCCCTATATCGCTCACCTTGGTACAAGTCCACTTGCCTGGTGGCAGATCACTAGACAATGTTATATACCAAAAAGGTTTTCCTATATACGTCTTTGTAAAACAAGTGCCAAATATCTTAGCTCCAGGCCTTGTGGTTTCAGAAGAAATTTTTTAAAGTTTTTCCTATATAAGCCTATGCAAAACTAAGTGACCACCCGTACGGGGTCAATTTTGACCCAGGGGTCATAATTTGAACAATCTTGGTAGAGGTCCACTAGACAATGCTACATGCCAAATATCTAAGCTCTAGGCCTTGTGGTTTCAGAGAAGAAGATTTTTAAAGTTTTTCCTATATAAGCCTATGCAGAACTAAGTGACCACCTGTGCGGGATCAATTTTGACCTGGGGGTCATAATTTGAACAATCTTGGTTGAAGTCCACTAGACAATAATACATGCCAAATATCTTAGTTCTAGGCCTTGTTGTTTCAGGGAAGATGATTTTTTAAGTTTTTCCTATTTGTTTCCATAGAAACCAGAGTTCTGAATGGAATGGAATTCTTTGAACAATTTTGGTAGAGCTTCATGCAAGGAACATCCCTGCATATTTTTATCATCATTGGCCTGGTGTTTTCAGAGGAGATGTTGTTTGAAAGAAATGGTGAACGGCCAGACGGACGGATGGCAATCCTAATAGCTCATTCTGGCACTTTGTGCCAGGTGACTTAAATAAATGAATTGGTAGAGGTCCACTTCACACTGCTTTATACTCAATATCTTAGCTCTAGGACTTCCAGTTTTGGAGGAGAAGATTTTCGAGGTTTTTCCTATAGAAACATGTGACCCTCTGGGCCAGACCTATATTGACCTCAGGGGCATGATTTAAACAAACTTTGAAGAGGTCCACCACACATTGTTACACACTAAATATCTAAGCTCTAGATCTTGTAGTTTTAAAGAAGAAAATTTTTCTATATATGTTTATGTAAAACAAGATGGTCATGATGGCCCTATATCACTCACCTGAATACAAGTCCACTTGCCTGATGGGTGTGGTCAATTTTGACCCAAGAGGCATGATTTGAACAAAGTAGGTGGAAGACCACAAGACAATGTTACATACCAAATAGGTTTTCCTATATATACGTCTTTGTAAAACAAGTGATCCCCAAGGTGCGATCAATATTGACCCCAGGGGTATGCTTTGAACAAACTTTGAAGAAGTCTACTAGGCAATGCTAAATATCTCAGCTCTAGGCCTTGTGGTTTCTGCGAAAAAGATTTTCAAAATTTTTCCTGTATAAACCTATGAAAAATCAGGTGACCCCCTGGAGGGGTCAATTTTGACCTGGGGGTCATAATTAGAAGAATCTTGTTAGAGGTCCACTAAGCATTTCTACGTGCTAAATATCTAATCTTTAGGTGGTGTGGTTTCAGAGAAAAAGATATTTAAAGTTTTTCCTATATAAGCCTATGTAAAACCAAGTGACCCCCGGGCAGGGTCAATTTTGACTCGGGGGTCATAATTTGAACAATCTTGGTGGAGGTCAACTAGACAATGCCACTTGCTGAATATTTAAGCTCTAGGCCTTGTGGTTTCAGAGAAGAAGATTTTTCCTGTTTGTTGCCATGACAACCTGAGTTCTGCATGGAATGGAATTCTTTGAACAATCTTGATAAAGCGTCATGCAAGGAACATCCCTGCCAAGTTTCATCAACATTCGCAAAGTGGTTTCATAGGAGATGTCGTTCCAAGGAAATGGTGGACAGACGGACGACAGACGGAATGCAATCCTAATAGCTCATTCTGGCACTTTGTGCCAGGCGAGCTAACAAGTGACCCCCTGGGCTGCGCCAATATTGTCCCTAGGGGGCATGATTTGAACAAATTTGGTAGAGGTCTAATTGACAAAGCTATATACTAAATATCTTAGCTGTAGAGTTGTGGTATTTTTAAAGTTTTTCCTATAGATACCACAGAATAATTAAGTGACCCATATAAGGCTCTGTAACAATAAGTGACCCCAGGCAGGGTAAATTTTGAATCAGAAGTCATAATTTGAACAATCTTAACAGAGGTCCACTAGGCAATGCCACATGTATGCTAAATAACTAAGCTCTAGGCCTTGTGGTGTCAGGGAAAAATATTTTTTAATTTTCCTATACGAGCCTATGTAAAAACAAGTGACCTCGGGCAGGGTCAATTTTGACCAGAGGGTTATAATTTGATCAATCTTGGTAGAGGTCCAATAGGTTACTCCATATGCTAAATATCTTAGCTCTAGGCCTTGTGGTTTCAGATAAGAAGAATTTTAAAGTTTATACCCATATTTGCCTATGTATAAAACAAATGACCCCAAGGGGAGGGTCAATTTTGACACAGGAGTCCTTATTTGAACAATCTTGGAAGAGGTCCATTAGGCAATGCCACATGATGAATAAGCTCTGGGATTTTCTGTTCCTGAGAAGAATGCTTTTAAAGTGCTTTTTTCCATTGCCATGGCAACCAGAGTTCTGCATGGAATGGAATTATTTAAACAAATATGAGAGGGCTATATGCAAGAAACATCCCTGTGAAGTCTTTCAACATTGGCTTATTGGTTTGAAAGAAATTTTGAATGTATGACAGACGCCAGACAGCGAGCGCACTCTGGCATTTTGTGCCAGGTGAGCTAAAAATGTAGCGTCTATTGCATACACCAAGACAGACAGACAGACAGACATCAAGCGATCACAATGGCTCAACTTGAGCACTTAAGTGAGCTAGTAAGTGAAGGTATCTTACCACTACAGTATTTCAGGAACACAGCTATTGTTAATGGAGTCACCTTGGCTTCACAAGATGCGGTAAATGATTTATCTACCTGAAAAGTTGATAACAGATCTCATCTTATGACACAAACATTTCTGAAAACAACTTATCTACATGAAATATAATGGTTTCAGAGATAAAGATTTAAAACAAGAGCTGTCCCTCACAAGTGACGAATGCCCCCGAAAGAGGTGCCTCACAGTCTGTGTCCTCTCCATGTGCTCAATAAATGTGCTATGTAATTTTAAAATCCTTCCATGCATGACAGAGTAATCATGCATACAGTATTCCATTACTTTAAACACTAAGTGTGACCTTGACCTTTGAGGTAGGGACTTGGGTCTTGCACGCGACACACCGCTTGATGTGCTAGACATTTGTGCCAAGTTATTTTAAAATCCTTCAAAGCATAATAAAGTTATAGTCCGGACACAAATGTTTGCATATATACAGGATTCCATTACCTATAAACTCTAAGTGTGACCTTGACCTTTGTGGTAGGGATGTGGGTCTTGCACCGACACGTCGTCTTGATGTGCTAGACATTTGTGCCATACTATTTTAAAATCCTTCAAGGCATGACAAAGTTACAGTCCGGACACGAATGTGTGCATATATGCATATATAGAGGAATCCATTACCTTCAAACTCTAAGTGTGACCTTGACCTTTGAGCTAGGGACCTGGGTCTTGCACGCGACACGTCGTCTTGATGTGCTAGACATTTGTGCCAAGTTATTTTAAAATCCTTCAATGCATGACAAAGTTACAGTCCGGACACGAATGTGTGCATATATGCATATATAGAGGAATCCATTACCTTCAAACTCTAAGTATGACCTTGACCTTTGAGCTAGGGACGTGGGTCTTGCACGCGACACGTCGTCTTGATGTGCTAGACATGTGTGCCTAGTTATTTTAAAATCCTTCAATGCATGACAAAGTTACAGTCCGGACACGAATGTGTGCATATATAGAGGATTCCATAACCTTCATACTCCAAGTGTGACCTTCACCTTTGAGGTAGGGATGTGGGTCTTGCACGCTAAACGTCGTCTTGATGTGCTAGACATGTGTGCCAAGTTATTTTAAAATCCTTCAATGCATGACAAAGTTACAGTCCTGGACACGAATTTGAAAGTGGGGACAGGACGTACCGACATGGGGACGGACGGACAGACGGTCAGACGGACAGACGGTGCGATTTTAATATGCCACCCTTCGGGGGCATAAAAAAGTTTTTCCTATATAAGCCTATGTTAGATCAAGAGACCCACGGTGGGGTCAATTTTGAGTCAGGGTTCATAATTTGAACAATCATAGTAGAGGTCCACTAGGCAATGCCACATACTTAATATGGCTTTAGGCCTTGCAGTTTCAGAGAAGATGATTTTTAACGCTTTTCCTATATAAGCCTATGTTAGATCAAGAGACCCACGGTGGGGTCAATTTTGAGTCAGGGTTCATAATTTGAACAATCATAGTAGAGGTCCACTAGGCAATGCCACATACTTAATATGGCTTTAGGCCTTGCAGTTTCAGAGAAGATGATTTTTAAAGCTTTTCCTATATAAGCCTATGTAATATCAAGAGACCCCCAGGCGGCATCAATTTTGACCAAGGGGTCATAATTTGAACAGTCTTGATAGAGGTCTACTAGGCAATGCTACATGCTTAATATCTAAGCTCTAGACCTTTCCTATTTTTTTCCTATTTCTTGCCATAGCAACCAGAGTTCTGCATGGAATAGAATTTTTTGGAAAATTTTGGTAGAGCTTCATGCAAGGAACATCCCTGCCAAGTTTCATCAACATTGGCCCAGTGGTTTCAGAGAAGATGTCGTTTGAAGCAAAATGTTGACAAAACGAGGACAATCATACATCCTAAAAACTAAAAAATGCCAGGTGAGCTTATAACATTAGTTACCTTGTATTAATGTGTAAATGATTGCATTAAATTTTTAGCGGATTTCTGATTTAAGTTTAAGTGATTGTGAGTAAAATAATACCTTTGTGGCAAATTTGGTTCTTTCAGTCTATAATGTGTTTTCATGAAAACATATCTCTACCAGACCATCAAAATGTCTTATCATTTATTATGGGATAAATAAGATTATTTCAATGGTTTTACATTTCAGTTAAGTTATAACTGATTTGGATTGATACTTATACTTTATTTGTGTTGTCTTTCTTTAAAGAGAATGTATGAGCGAAAACCACATAACAGCAATTAACATTATACTTTAATGCAACAATAAACTGTAATAATATGTATTTTCTGTACTAGTTTACAAGATTGTAATGCAAATGCATTGCTACTCAAACAAGAGCTGTCCCTCACAAGTGACGAATGCCCCCGAAATAGGTGTCTAACAGTCTGTGTCCTCTCCATGTGCTCAATAATTGTGCTATGTTATTTTAAAATCCTTCCATGCATGACAAAGTTACCATGCATACATTAAGTGAGACCATGACCTTTGAGGTATTCCTATATAAGCCTATGCATAACTAAACTAGAACTGTCACAAGAGTGACGAATTATACCCCCACAATACAGCTTTGTCACAGAAGTATGGCAACCATAAGAAAGGAATGGCCACAAGGACATACATTTCAGTTATTATACAATAAGTTGTGTAAATGTATTGTTTTAATAGCACACAAAATATGTAAGGTTGGAAAGTATGGATTATTATTAAATTTAATAGGTTTATTTCAAACATGTTAATATCATTAACCTCCCTATCAAATTTCATGATCCTAGCCCCAAGCGTTCTTAAGTTATCATCCGGAAACCGTTTAACTGTTCCGAGTCATGTGACCTTGACCTACAGACCTCAAAGTCAAACCTGACCTGTATTTCATGATGTTACACATGTGTACCAAAAATTATTTAAATAGGTCAAGCCTTTCATGAGTTATCATCCGGAAACAGTTTTACTGTTCAGGGTCACTGTGACCTTGACCTTTGGCCTACTGACCCCAAAGTTGAACTTGACCTGTATTTCATGATGTTACAGCTGTGTACCAAAAATAATATAAATTGGTCAAGGCGTTCAGGAGTTATCATCCGAAACCGTTTTACTGTTCAGGGTCACTATGACCTTGACCTTTGACCTACTGACCCCAAAGTCGAACTTGACCTGTTTTTTCTGATGATGCACTTGTGTACCAAAAATTATTTAAATCGGTCAAGTCGTTCATGAGTTACCATCCGGAAACCGTTTTACTGTTCAGGGTCACTGTGACCTTGACCTTTGGCCTACTGACCCTAAAGTCAAACTTGACCTGTATTTCATGATGTTACAGCTCTGTACCAAAAATTATTTAAATTGGTCCAGTCGTTCATGAGTTATCATCCGGAAACTGTTTTACTGTTCAGGGTCACTGTGACCTTGACCTTTGACCTACTGACCCCAAAGTCAAACTTGACCTGCATTTTTTTATGTTGCACCTGTGTACCAAATATTATTTAAATCGGTCAAGCTGTTCATGAGTTATCATCCGGAAACCATAAAACCAACAGACCGACCGACCGACCAACCGACAAGCTCACTCCTATATACCCCCCCCCCAAACTTCGTTTTGTGGGGGTATAATGACCCCCAGCGCGGGGTAAATTTTGACCTCAGGTCATAATTTGAACAATCTTGGTAGAGGCCCACTAGACAATGCTACATGCAAAATATCTAAGCTCTAGGCCTTGTGGTTTCAGAGAAGATTTTTTAAAGTTTTCCTATATAAAGCCTATGTAGAACTAAGTGACCACCCGCGAGGGGTCAATTTTGGCATAATTTGAACAATCTTGGTAGAGGTCCACTAAGACAATGCTACATGCCAAATATCTAAGCTCTAGGCCTTTTGGTTTCAGAGAAGAAGATTTTTTAAGTTTTTCCTATTTGTTGCCATAGCAATAAGAGTTCTGCATTTAATGGAATTCTTTGAACAACTTTGATAGAGCTTCATGCAAGGAACATTCATGCAAAGTTTCATCAACATTGGCCTTGTGGTTTCAGAGGAGATGTTGTTTGAAGGAAATGGTGACAGATGGACAGCACTTTGTGCAAAGTGAGCTAACAATCTTGGTAGACGTCCACTTCACAATGCCACATGCTGAATATTTAAGCTCTAAACGTTCCTGATCTTGAGAAGAACATTGTTAAAGTTTTTCCTTTTTGTTGCCATAGCAACCTGAAATCTCCATGGAATAAAATAATTTCAATGAATATGACAGAGCTTCATACAAGGAACAAACCTGCTAAGTTTCATCAATCTAAGCCTTCCCGATCTTAAGGAGATTGTTAAACTTTTTCCTATTTGGTGCCATAGCAACCAGAGTTCTGCATGGAATAAAATAATTTGAAGGAATATGACAGAGCTTAATGCAAAGAACAACCCTGCAAAGTTTCATCAACCTGAGCCTTCCTGATCTTGAGCAGAAGGTTGTAAAAGTATTTCCTATTTGTTGCCGTAGCAACCAGAGTTCTCCATGGAATTGAATAATTTGAAGAGTTTGGTAGAGTTTTATGCAAGGAACATCCCCACCAAGTTTCATCAACATTGACCCAGTGGTTTCAGAGGAGATGTCGTTTGAACAAAATGTTAACAGATGTATGAATGATTTACATGGCAAGAAATTGGACGGATTATGAAGAATATTAAATTTTTATTTGCACATCTAAATGAAGGATATATCATTTTCAGTTTCATTGATCTACCACCTTCAAGTCAACTGTCACTATGTAAAACATGATAATTTTATTGTTCTTATACCTTTTACGAAACACTACCAATTTACAACAACACTTAACATCCACACATCACAAGGTGTACGAGTTACTTTCAACTTCCAGCTCGCAAATTAAATTTCAGCTCGTTTAACTTAGATTAACCAACATATACCAGTAACACAATGCTATGTAACAGTTCAAATATCTATTATCTGCCTGTCAGCCTTGTGGTTTTTTTTAAAGTTTCCCCTATATAAGCCTATGTGAAATCAAGTGCTTGCCCCCCCTCCTGGGAAGGGCAAATTTTGACCCAGGGCTCATAATTTGAACAATCTTAAAGGTAAAGGTCAATTAGACAATGCCACATTCTAAATATCTTAGCTCTAGGCCTTGTGGATCAGAAAAGAAGATTTTTAAAGTTTTTCCTGTATGAGCCTACGTAGAACCAAGTGACCCCCGGGTACAAGTGCACTTGCCTGGTGGAAGATCACTAGACAATCTGATATACCAAACAGGTTTTCCTATATACATCTTTGTAAAACAAATGACCTCCCCCCCAGGGAAAGGCCAATTTTGACCCCAGGGGCATAATTTGAACAAACTTTGAAGAGGTCTAGGCAATGCTACATGCCAAATATCTAAGCTCTAGGCCTTGTGGTTTCAGAGAAGATTTTTAAAGTTTTTCCTATATAAGCCTATGTAAAACTAAGTGACCCCCCGTGCAGGGTAAGTTTTGATCAGGGGGTCATAATTTGAACAATCTTGGTAGAGGTCCACTAGCCAATGCTACATGCTAAATATCTAAGCTCTAGGCCTTGTGGTTTCAGAGAAGTGGATTTCTAAGAGTTCTGCATGGAATGGAATTCTTTGAACAACTTTGATAGAGCTTCATGCAAGGTACATCCCTGCAAAGTTTCATCAACATTGGCCCAGTGGCTTCAGAGGAGATGTCGTTTGAAGGAAATGGTGGATGGACGGACGTACTTACCAGACAGACTTTGTGAGGTTATCCCTTTGATCTTTCTTTGATCTTTTTCAACCCCACAATACCATAATTTAACCCCACAATGACGGAATGAACTCAACGAACCTCACAATGCCAAGTTATACTCAAACCCTAACCCTGTAATGTCTACTGGGCATGTATGGACAGACAGACAAGACGGACGGACGTACAGAATGTGATCCTAATACCTCACTCTGACACTTTGTGCCAGGTGAGCTAAAAATTGGCCTATGAAATTTATCAATCCGATCTTATTATTAAATGCCATAAATGGGCCTAAGATTACTTAGTTTAACTACAACAGTTTAACTTTACTACCAAGGTCTCCTGTTCATCAATTTATTTTGTCAATACAAGTAAATAGTATGTGGAACTTTATTTCTGCTTATCATGCACAATAGTTACAAAATTTAATTTATGTTTTATTTATCTGCACAAGTTAACATTTACTCAACACAGGGCTGTGAACAGGGTTTTGTGAAAAAAAGAGGAAAATTGTGCAATGGCTGAAGGGGGCCGCAAGGCCCCTTGTGGGTCAAGGGCAAAGCACTTGTGGGGAGAAAAGAGGGACGAAGCTCCCGAAGCGCCTGAGTTTTAAGGAAATCTAAATGCTTAGATTCATGTTTCAAAGACAACTCTCTTGCTTTTATGAAAATCATCCATGTAATATTTGTAAGAATAATAAATAATATAAAATGCATATCATAATTTTCTTTTTGTGTCCTACAGCTTTGCAGTTGTATTTAATAATAATCCTTAAATTAGCTAGCTGTTCATCCTTTTTCTAGAATCCATCAGTTCAAAAGTATGCTGTTCACTGTTTGCTGTCACATATTTTCGCGACCTCGCATATCCGTGATTTTTGTCGTGATTTTAAGTTTTAATTAAAGAAATTGCCCAAAAAGTCAGTTCAACTAATGAATAGCATTAACAATTTATAATGCCCCCGATATTATGAAGAGTAACAAAAATTACGTCCGCAACAGCAACAATTTGCAAGTTAAAATTTTAAGACGTAAGTCAATAATTAAAATACGGCTGCCAAAAACCAATGCTCTAATTATCATACACCTGTTATTCGTTGCTCTTCCTATTAATATAAACTCACAAGTCTTTTTACAATGATCAGTGAAGGTCGAGTTTTAATGGTTTCTAAATCATTGAAAGAATGTACTAATTTCAGTAGTGACATGTGATTATCAGCGCTCCACTTACTTTCGCATGTTATCCAATAGACAGCGATTGGTTTTTTATTGACACGACTCATCGCACATAGGAGAAAATTCCCTCAGGTCAAATATGACCAATTACAATGTTCAGATAAAGTCTGTTACACGGAATGAAGGACTAATAGCAAATTACCACGACCCCCCACACCTCAGATTTACATCAATCTCAAAAACGGTCCTGATGGATCCCAAATCCGCGGATAATTTACAGCCCTGTCAACACTAACTTCTACTTACTGACAGTACTATAGACAAGGTCTCCAAACATAATGATAAAACTTCTGATGAGAACTGTGTTGCCACGGTAACAAGTCCTTCTGTAATATTTGGCAAAAAGGGCACAAGGAGTTGAGTATTCTCTGAGGTTTTCAGGAAATCACAGTATCCATACACAGCCCTGATTGCAGAGATTCTGATCACAGGCGGCTGGGTGGGATGAATCCCTCCCACAGTAGCTTGCAGACATCTGGAATAGAAGTTAAAAGTAACATGGCTGTTGGACAAACTATATAACAGAGTGTATCACACTGTTTGTATGTGTGGTGTAAAATGGCTGATAGCCTTCTGTCCTGTTATATTTCTTGTTCTGTCATATTTCTTGTCCTGTCATATTTCTTGTTCTGTCATGTTTCTTGTATGAAAACGAAGCATAGCAAAAGTAAAACTCAAGATGTAGTTTGATCTAGTGATACAAATGAACAGTTTAATTCAGTCAACCTGTATTTGGAGCGAGTATTCACTCAGTCTTGCCACTGAAAGCAATCAGACTTAGCTTCTACAACTGTACAAGTAAATAGATTATTTCAAACTTTTCATTCTAAATCTATTTTTTCGTCCGGACTGACATTTGTATAAATACCTTTGCAAAAGCTCTGTGTTCATGCCTTCACAGTATCTGCTAGCTGTCCATAAACAACGTCCTATCAGGAATGGTGAAACTGAAATTAGAAAGAACTGTCGGAGGTTAATCCACTATCTGGAACCAACACTTTAAATAGATAAAAATTCCACAACTTCAACATATTTAGAGTGATCGTTTACATGCTCGATCAGCTACGTGCTCCATCACTTGCAATGCACACACTTCCTTAATAAGTAAAAATTGAAACATTTGTGTTCTGTTCTTTATATAAATGACCCAATACACAAAATTAATGAATCTCTTAATAGAAGAACGAAGACTGTCCGTGCGGCGTTTAACGGACGCTAAAAAAAATGTAGCCCAAAACTGACATATCTCGTTAAAAACTGAGTGTAACAGATTCTTATAAAATTTTGATTTTCATTCAAATCATACAAGAAAATATGTGGTTGTTCAAACAACTTTTATTATCTAGTCTTTGCAGCATTAATCATATGAATTATTCAGTGACCTCATTTTTGACAGCTTGCAAAAAGAGGCAATTTAAAAAACTATATTACATTTTAGGTCTCAAACAACAAAATCTGAATTTTGGTTTATAATGTGAGAAGTGCTCTTTTCATGTTAACTTTTAAATGAGCTTGAAAGGAACAAAATAAATTCAATAGGGGTCATCTGCAGGTCATGACCAACGTCTACACAAAGTTTGAAGATGTTAGTCCCACGCATTCTCAAGTTATCATTCAGAAACTGTTTTACAATTTAGGGACACTGTGACCTGGCCCCTAAATCTACTGACCTCAAAATCAAAAGCAGTCATCTGCTGATCATGACCAACCACCACATTAAGTTTCAAGATGCTAGGCCTACATGTTCTACAGTTATAGTCCAGCAACCGTTGCGTTACTGACCAACGGCCCTACTGACATGTGCAAATGCTTCTTCGAAGAGGGGCATAAAAATGCACAGGAATAAATCTAACATTTGTTTAAACATACTTGTTTGAAGATGTTTCATACTATTTAAGTTCTGTATAAGAAATATTTCATTTCTTTATAATTCTAAGCCATCACACTTTTCCGTTATTAAAAACCCAGGATGAGTGGGTTTTGTTGCAGGATGAGTGGCTTTGAGGTTTTTTTTCGAGGCCTGGTAAATATTTAAGATTACGGACGACAGACAATCATCGATCCTAAAAAGATCATCTTGGCAAAGCCAGATGAGCTAATAATCTTGGTAGAGGACCACTTGGCAATACTACATATCTAAGCTCTATTCCTTAAGATTTTTCAGAGCTTTTCCTATATACAGTCAAAGTTGTATTAAGAGACCGCCCACGGGAAAGGCCAAAACCGGTCGCTTAATAAAATGGTCTCTTAATACAAAGCATCACCGGAGACGGCAACCGTTTCCCATTAAATCGTACTTATGTCACGTGGTTATTTTCCAAAAATAGTTAAATAGTTTGTTCTTGAAAGTACCGAAAGTCGATAAATACCCGACAATTAAAGTGACATTATGTGCATTTTCTTCAAGTAAAAATACAGCTGAAAATGGTGTGTGTACAAAAGTGTAGAGAAAATAATAACTTTTAAACCAATACATCAAACTCTTCCCGCTACCAGCATGAAAAAACTAGAGCTATGACTAAATGTGATTAATACCCCCAAAAGGAAGTTCGTAGTAACAGAATACCTTGCAAAAAAACAACTAAAATAGAGATATTGTTCTTGGCAATAACTCTGTAATTACTCAAGATAGAGTTATGGTTCTTGTACACTGCACTTCCTCTCATTGTGCTTGACCATTGTATGAAGTTGTATTGCATTCCGACCACTAGTTTTCAAGTTATGCTCTGCGACAAGGAAAAGTAATAATGGGCATTAACTCTGTAATGAGTCACGATAGAGTTATGGTTCCTGTGCACTGCACTTCCTCTCAATGTACTTGACCATTGTATGAAGTTGAATTGAATTCCAACCAGTAGTTTTCAAGTTATCCTGCGAACAAAGAAAAGAATCAAAGGGCAATTATTCTCTTATGAGTCAAGAAAGAGTTATAGTACACTACACTTCCTCTCATTGTGTTAGACCATTGTATGAAGTTGTATTGAATTCCAACCAGTAGTTTTCAAGTAATGCTCCAGACAAGGAAAAGTAACAAAGGGCAATAACTCTGTAAATACTCAAGATGTAGTTATGGTTCTTGTACACTGCACTTCCTCTCATTGTGCTTGACCATTTTATGTAGTTGTATTAAACTCCAACCAGTAGTTTTCAAGTTATGCTCTGGACAAGGAAAAGTAACAAAGGGCAATAACTCTGTAATGAGTCAAGATAGAGTTATGGTTCATAAGCACTGCACTTCCTTTCAATGTACTTGACCATTGTATGAAGTTGTATTGAATTTCCACAAGTAGTTTTCAAGTAATGCTCCGGACAAGGAAAAGTAACAAAGGGCAATTACTCTGTAATTACTCAAAATAGAGTTATGGTTCTTAGGCATTGCACTTCCTCTTATTGCGCTTGACCATTGTATGAAGTTGTATTGAATTCCCACCAGTAGTTTTCAAGTTATGCTCCGGACAAGGAAAAGTAACAAAGGGCAATAACTCTGTAATGAGTTAAGATGGAGTTATGGTTCTTGTGCACTGCACTCCCTCTCAATGTGCTTGACCATTGTATGAAGTTGTTTTGAAATCCAACTAGTAGTTTTCAAGTTATGCTCCGGACAAGGAAAATGCAACAGACCGCCTGACCGACCGACCGCCCGCCCGACCAACCACCGGGTGACTCCTATATACCCCCCCCAAATTTCTTTTTGGGGGTATAATAAATTTTGAAACTAGAGCTATCACTAAATGTGATTAATACCCCCAAAAGACTGCTTTATAAACTGAGAAAGTTCGTAGTAACAGAATACCTTGCAAACAAACTAAAAAGAAATATTGTTCTTGGCAAAAACTCTGTAATTTGTCAAGATGGAGTTATGGTTCTTGTACACTGCACTTCCTCTCATTGTGCTTGACCATTGTATGAAGTTGTATTGAATTCCAACCAATAGTTTTCAAGTAATGCTCCGGACAAGGAAAACTAACAAAGGGCAATAACTCTGAAATGAGTCAAGATAGAGTTATTGTTCTTTCGCACTGCACTTCCTCTCAATGTGCTTGACCATTTTATGAAGTTGTATTGAATTCCAACCAGAAGTTTTCGAATAATGCTCCAGACAAGGAAAAGCAACAAAGGGCAATAACTCTGTAATGAGTAAAGATTGAGTTATGGTTCCTGTGCACTGCACTTCCTCTCATTGTGCTTGACCATTGTATGAAGTTGTTTTGAATTCCAACTAGTACTTTTCGAATTATGCTGCGGACAAGGAAAAGTAATAAAGGGCAATAACTCTGTAATGAGTCAAGATGGAGTTATGGTTCTTGTGCACTGCACTTCCTCTCAATGTACTTGACCATTGTATGAGGTTATATTGAATTCCAACCAGTAGTTTTCAAGTAATGCTCTGGACAAGGAAAAATAACAAAGGGCAATAACTCTGAAAATACTCTAGATAGGGTTATGGTTCTTGTACACTGCACTTCCTCTCATTGTGCTTGATCATTGTATGAAATTGTATTGAATTCCAACCAGTAGTTTTCAAGTTATCCTCCGGACAAGAAAAAGCAACAAAGGGCAATAACTCTGTAATTAGTCAAGATGGAGTTATGGTTCTTCTGCACTGCACTTCCTCTCAATGTGCTTGACCATTGTATGAAGTTGTATTGAATTCCAACCAGTAATTTTCAAGTTATGCTCCGGACAAGAAAAAGCAACAAAGGGCAATAACTCTGTAATCAGTCAAGATGGAGTTATGGTTCTTCTGCACTGCACTTCCTCTCAATGTGCTTGACCATTGTATGAAGCTGTATTGAATTCCAACCAGTAGTTTTCAAGTTATGCTCTGGAAAAGGAAAAGTAACAAAGGGCAATAACTCTGTAATTAGTCAAGATGGAGTTATAGTTCTTGTGCACTGCACTTCCTCTCAATGTGCTTGACCATTGTATGAAGTTGTATTGAATTCCAACCAGTAGTTTTCAAGTTATGCTCCGGACAAGGAAAACTAACAAAGGGCAATAACTCTGTTATTAGTCAAGATGGAGTTATAGTTCTTGTGCACTGCACTTCCTCTCAATGTGCTTGATCATTGTATGAAGTTGTATTGAATTCCAACAAGTAGTTTTCAAGTTATGCTCCGGACAAGGAAAATGCAACAGACCGCCCGACCGACCGACCGACCAACCACCGGGTGACTCCTATATACCCCCCTAAACTTCGTTTTGGGGGTATAAATATTGATTTTCTTATTTGACGGGAGTCAATTTAAGAAAAGAACAACTGCATGCAGGAGTTGCTTCCCTTCCACTGCCTAAATATCTACCAACATCAACAACGACACATTCAACTATCATTTTATCAGTCAGATTTTTTTATATCGAAAGCACCAACTTCAAATACTAATGTGGCATAATCATTAATTTAACACATTTAAATGCACAGCAACCAAAAATTGCTTTTATAAAACTGTCACCAAAAATACACTTTGTGCAGTAATATGCGCATAATGTCACTTTAACACATACAGACATAAAGATGGACTATAATCCTTACGAGATTTGACACTTCCGTGCCTAAATGGGACTTTAAATGCAACTTTCAAGCAGTCAGTTTCCGTAGAAATGAACTGTTTGCACATAAATGGTGCCTAATACAAACAAAAGACCAATTATTGGTCGCTAATTACTGGTTGTTGGTCGCGTTAGACAAAATCAGGTGCCCCCCTAGCTGGGTACTTAATCAAAGGGCCGTAACTCTAACCGGAACATGCAGACAATATATGCATCTCCTCTTGGTAGTGAACATCACCAAATTTTGATGATTTTCCGCCAGTATTTGCTGAGAACAAGAGCTGTCCCTCACAAGTGACGAATGCCCCCGAAAGAGGTGCCTCACAGTCTGTGTCCTCTCCATGTGCTCAATAAATGTGCTATGTAATTTTAAAATCCTTCCATGCATGACAGAGTAATCATGCATACAGTATTCCATTACTTTAAACACTAAGTGTGACCTTGACCTTTGAGGTAGGGACTTGGGTCTTGCACGCGACACATCCGCTTGATGTGCTAGATATTTGTGCCAAGTTATTTTAAAATCCTTCAAAGCATAATAAAGTTATAGTCCGGACACAAATGTATGCATATATACAGGATTCCATTACCTATAAACTCTAAGTGTGACCTTGACCTTTGTGGTAGGGATGTGGGTCTTGCACGCGACACGTCGTCTTGATGTGCTAGACATTTGTGCCAAATTATTTTAAAATCCTTCAAGGCATGACAAAGTTACAGTCCGGACACGAATGTGTGCATATATGCATATATAGAGGAATCCATTACCTTCAAACTCTAAGTGTGACCTTGACCTTTGAGCTAGGGACGTGGGTCTTGCACGCGACACGTCGTCTTGATGTGCTAGACATTTGTGCCAAGTTATTTTAAAATCCTTCAATGCATGACAAAGTTACAGTCCGGACACGAATCTGTGCATATATGCATATATAGAGGAATCCATTACCTTCAAACTCTAAGTATGACCTTGACCTTTGAGCTAGGGACGTGGGTCTTGCACGCGACACGTCGTCTTGATGTGCTAGACATGTGTGCCTAGTTATTTTAAAATCCTTCAATGCATGACAAAGTTACAGTCCGGACACGAATGTGTGCATATATAGAGGATTCCATAACCTTCATACTCCAAGTGTGACCTTCACCTTTGAGGTAGGGATGTGGGTCTTGCACGCGACACGTCGTCTTGATGTGCTAGACATGTGTGCCAAGTTATTTTAAAATCCTTCAATGCATGACAAAGTTACAGTCCGGACACGAATTTGTAAGTGGGGACGCACAGACGGACAGACGACCTTACAAATGGGCATTTGTTGGGTACTTTCCATTGCCTCTAATCATAAGAAAGTAGCCAACAAGTCCCTATATAAAGTATTGAAAGTACCCAATATGTGCCCCTTTTTTTTGTTGGCTACCTGACGGAATGAATGATATAGTACCCAATATATGCCCATATGCGGGCTCGGACGGACAGGACGGTGCGATTTTAATATGCCGCCCTTCAGGGGCATAAAAAGGCCTACAGACAAACACAAGTGGCCCATTCAGGGAGCATACAATATATAAGATGGCCTGATGCAAGCATTCACAAACCTGATAAATTCAAATCTGTAAGAACAACATTTTCTAAGAATGCCGAAACATCAAATTGCACTTTCCCGGACTGGACTGTGTCTATCACTAAACTTCGTACAGTGCCCAAAGCAAACATGCAGGACTCATGAATCTTCCACCTGAAATTTTAACATTAAAATTTGCTTAATTCTGAAGTCTTTGTCATGACAACTTTTACCCTCCTCGCAGCAATTTTGCCTTGCGAGCCATACAAATCATGATCAGAGTATATAGATCAAAAGATCTGCACTATTACATATTTAGACAGTAAATTTTCATAGAGTGTTTCATCAAACATTCATTTATATCGTTCAAATTGAAAGATGGAGAAGACCGTTTTATATACAGTTGACTCTCAGTATCTCACACTCGCTCACCTCCGTTTAAGTCGAATAAATTGTTAAGTCCCATCAAATTTCCTTCTTTTATGTTCTTTAACTCCTTTTAAGATAAAATTTGATATATCTAGACTCCAAATGTGTCGA
Organism: Saxidomus purpurata; assembly: GCA_022818135.1. Classification (NCBI taxonomy): domain Eukaryota; kingdom Metazoa; phylum Mollusca; class Bivalvia; order Venerida; family Veneridae; genus Saxidomus; species Saxidomus purpurata. Next base: position 14,044,768 of record JAFMSR010000011.1, on the reverse strand, counting down.
ACGGAATTTGATCCCGTCAATCAAATTTCAATTTATTGTCAACTCCTTAAGTCAAAGTGCACAAGTCGCTGACGGATGGATCAAAGGTGCTGCTGGTCAAAAAGATGGTAAGACGTTGTCATGTAAATTCACACATGTCATAATGACTGATGTTTGTTTTTTAAATTTGCCGGTGACAATTATTATAATGATGAAAAATGCCAGAATTGCTTCACAAGACTTAATTTGTTTGAGTAGTTAAATGATAAAAGTGATAGGGCTTTTTAAATATGAAATTTGTGTTGCCACATTTAAAGGAAAGTTTGCATCGAAAAAATAGATACAAAATTAATGATTTTCTGTCTTGAAAACAGGCAATTGTGAGCACTGTTGATCCATGTACGTCCAAAAACACAACAACAAACAAGAGTGCCATGATGGCCCTATATCGCTCACCTGAATACAAGTCCACTTGTCTGATGGGTGTGGTCAATTTTGACCCAAGAGGCATGATTTGAACAAAGTAGGTGGGAGACCACAAGAAAATGTTACAAATACTAAATAGGTTTTCCTATATACTTTTGTAAAAAAAGTGACCCCCTAGGCACGGCCAATATTGACCCCAGGGGTATGATTTGAACAAACTTTGAAGAAGTCTACTAGGCAATGCTACATGCTAATTTTCTAATCTATAGGGCCCTGTGGTTTCAGAGAAAAAGATTTTTAAAGTTTTTTCTGTATAAGCTTATGTAAAATCAAGTGACCCCCTGGAGGTGTAAATTTTGACCTGGGGATCATAATTTGAACAATCTTAGTAGAGGTCCACTAGACATTGCTACATGCTAATTATCTAATCTCTAGGTCTTGTTGTTTCAGAGAAAATTTTTTCAAGTTTTTCCTATATAAGCCTATGTAAAACCAAGCGATCCCCGGGCAGTGTCATTTTTGACTCGGGGGGTCATAATTTGAACGATCATGGTAGAGGTCCACTAGACAATGCCACAGCCTAAATAATTCTCTAGGCCTTGTGGTTTCAGAGAAGAAGATTTTTAAAGTTTTTTTCTATTTGTTGCTATAGCAACCAGAGTTCTGCATTGAATGGAATTTTTTGAACAACTTTGATAGAGCTTCATGCAATGACATCACTGCATACTTTCATCAACATTGGCCCAGTGGTTTCAGAGGAGATGTCATTTGAATCAAAATGTTGACGGACGATGGACAGAATGCAATCCTAATAAGTGGCCCCCCTGGGTGGATTCAATTTTGACCCATGGGTCATAATTTCAACAATCTTGGTAGAGGTTCACTACAAAATGCTACATGCCAAATATCTAAGCTTTACACCTTCCTGTTCTTGAGAAGAAGATTTTTACAGTTTTTCCTATTTGTTGCCATAGCAACCAGAGTTCCACATGGAATAGAATAATTTGAACGATTTTGGTAGAGCTTTGTGCAAGGAACATCCCTGCCAAGTTTCATCAACATTGGCCCAGTGGTTTCAGAGGTGTCGTTTGAAGGAAAATCTTAACGGACATAACACCGTACGATGTACGACAGACGGAATGTGATCCCAATAGCTCACTCTGACCCTCCTTCTACATTGAACTTCATTTATGTTGAAGCAAAAAGCCTGGTCCCTTGCAATTTCGAAATAACGAGAGACGACTGTATTTTTAATAGGGGTAGGCTTAAGTAATGTTCGAGTTTGTGAAAAATCAGCACTTTTTAAAGGACTATATACATGTATGCAATTTTTCAAGCTAGATTCTTCTATGAAAACCAAAACAACTTGGACGAAACTAGCTTCGATGTGTAAATGCATAGGCTGACTTTCATTCATACACTTAACAGGTTTAGAAACGCAAAGATTTCCCCTGTTGAACATTTTTATTTGAATGATGCTATTGTTTTTATTTCTATGAAAGTCATTTTTTTTTTTTTATATATTGAAACTTTTTCAGGAATTCAATTTTATATTGTTTTTGTTGTGTATGAAATTTGAATAAATTTCAAACACGGTAACATTGTTAAAATAAATATTTTGCCACTTTTGCATTTCTAAACCTGTTGAGTGTACTGGGTGCCCAGCAAAATTCAATGTTTACTAAAGCAATACTCAACTAGAACTTTCACTGAAGGTGATGAATACCCCCTGAACACCCAAATGACACAGTATTTAAAATTTATGTAATATTTGATGCTTTGATTATTGGACCTGCCCAACTTAAGGCTTCTGTGAAGTATTATTAATTCCAACCAGCGGTTTTGGAGATTAAAAGCGCACAAGATTTTACTATCTCAAGCCCCTGTGACCTTTGATTTAGTGACCAGAAACATGGACCATGCACAACTAGGCATGGTGCTTATCACTTCTGCGAAGTATCATTAAATTCTGACCAGGGGTTTTGGAAATTTAGCGTCCACAAGATTTTACCATCTCGAGCCCCTGTGACCTTCACCTTTGACCTAGACCCGAAACATGGACCATGCACAACTGGGCATTGTACTTATCCCTTGTGTGAAGTATAATTAAATTCTGACCAGGGGTTTTGTAAATTTAGCGTCCACAAGATTATACTATCCCGAGCCCATGTGACCTTGACCTTTGACCTAGACCCGAAACATGGACCATGCACAACTAGGCATTATCACTTGTGTGAAGTATCATTAAATTCTGACCAGGGGTATTGGAGATCTAGTGTCCAGAAGATTCTGTCTACAGACGGCCAGACAGACAGACAGACAAGCTGAATCCAGTATACCCCACCTAACACTTTGTGTTTGGGGGGTATAAAAAGCCCGATTTTCTGTACTTTGTATTGTACATGAATAATTCTTTAAATACTGATTCCATGAAGCACAAGTTCTTCAAATGTTGTCACCCTTACCAGCTGTCACTGACATTTTTCTGCGTCTCTGCCTCCTGTAAATGTTTGGTTATAGCTTGACACAATCCCAAGGCACTCTCATCTTCAAACTCTTGTCCTATCAGCTGTTGGAATAAAACCGAAAGCATTTCCTGGTGTATCAAACAAACTAGACTATCTTGCTATTCTTTCATTTGGACCCAAGACAGTTTTAACAATCACTGCTGCCACTTTTCCTAACAAGCTCTTTCATGTGCCAGCAGTAATTCAACTCAGTCTTCAACTTCGGTCAATTATTTAAAGATCCAATGAATACATACAGCAAATCATGTTTCAGGCACTAAAATCCCACAGTTAAGTGTTTTTCACTAAAATGGCCCAAAAAAAATGTGTACTGGCAGACACTCAGATCTATCTTTCATCCTTAATGAGAATAAAATTAGTTGAAACCAGCACTTGAAAACAAGAGCACGGCTCGATTTAGCACTGGACCCTTGGCCTGGGTTCAGTTAAAATGCCCACGGTCCAACTGATCGTCCAGTATGGTGGTCCACCGGTCAACATCTAAAGTGAGATGATAACGGTGCTAATGTTCGTTTGTAGTTTATAGTACAAATTTATATCGTGGTTTCTGATTTGTCACTGACTCCCATCTATGACCAATTGAAATCGCGTTTTATATACCTCAAATCGCGCCAAAAAGCGCGACTTCCAGTACGTAGAAATATCGCAGCACTTCGCAGGGGTAAAGAATATCACGGTACTTGGGAGTTATCTTCAGGTAAATGAACGGGTTAACTTGTTATTAAATGTAAATTCTTTTGGTTCTTCGAAATTTGTAAAGCACGTGTTTTTTTTTGTCTTTTATACATTTTAAATTGAAAACTAGAGCTATCACTAAATGTGATTAATACCCCCAAAAGGATTGCTTTATAAACTGAAGAAGTTCGTAGTAACATAATACCTTGCAAACAAACTAAAAAGAGATATTGTTCTTAGCAGTTCCTCTCATTGTGCTTGACCATTGTATGAAGTTGTATTGAATTCCAACTTGTAGTTTTGAAAAATGCTCCAGACAGGGAAAAGCAACAAAGGGCAATAACACTGTAATTAGTCAAGATGGAGTTATGGTTCCTGTGCACTGCACTCCCTCTCACTGTGCTTGACCATTGTATGAAGTTGTATTGAATTCCAACCAGAAGTTTTCAAGTTATGCTCTGGACAAGGAAAAGTAACAAAGGGTAATAACTCTGTAATGAGTCAAGATGGAGTTATAGTTCCTGTGCACTGCACTTCCTCCAAATGTGCTTGATCATTGTATGAAGTTGTATTGAATTCCAACCAGTAGTTTTCAAGTTATGCTCTGGACAAGGAAAAGTAACAAAGGGCAATAACTCTGTAATTAGCCAAGATGGAGTTATAGTTCTTGTGCACTGCACTTCCTCTCAATGTGCTTGACCATTGTATGAAGTTGTATTGATTTCCAACCAGTAGTTTTCAAGTTATGCTCCGGACAAGTAAAAGTAACAAAGGGCAATAACTCAGTAAATACTCAAGATAGAGTTATAGTTCTTGTACACTGCACTTCCTCTGAGTGTGCTTGATCATTGTATGAAGTTGTATTGAATTCCAACTAGTAGTTTTCAAGTTATGCTCCGGACAAGGAAAAGTAACAAAGGGCAATAACTCTGTAATTAGTCAAGATGGAGTTATGGTTCTTCTGCACTGCACTTCCTCTCAATGTGCTTGACCATTGTATGAAGTTGTACTGAATTCCAACTAGTAGTTTTCAAGTTATGCTCCGGACAAGGAAAAGTAACAAAGGGCAATAACTCTGTAATTAGTGAAGATGGAGTTATAGTTCTTGTGCACTGCACTTCCTCTCAATGTGCTTGACCATTGTATGAAGTTGTATTGAATTCCAACTAGTAGTTTTCAAGTTATGCTCCGGACAAGGAAAATGCAACAGACCGCCCGACCGCCCGACCGACCGACCGACCGACCGACCAACCACCGGGTGACTCCTATATACCCCCCTAAACTTCGTTTTGGGGGTATAATAAATGGTCATACGACCTACATTTGTGTAGCGTTTTCAATATATTGTATCACTAAAAATAAAACTTACTCATAACATTATCTAATCCAATCTAAATTTTTTATAATCCAAAAATATCAGCTTCTTGTACATGTCTCAAACTGTCAAAAAATGTATGTCTTTTACAGCGACGTGCTTCACTAAGATCAAAGACACATGACTAGCACCGACACCTGTGGTTTTATCTCTGTTATTAATAGAAGGTAGGGGTAAAAATTACTTCATTCGGCAATGATTAATCATTACAATAAAAGTAAAACTAGACCTATCACTAAATGTGATTAATACCCCCGAAAGACTGCTTTATAAACTGAGGAAGTTCGTAGCAACAGAATACTTTGCAAACAAGAAACATGGCAATGCCACGAAACCAGGTTTTCAAAAATGTTGTTCTGATTCAAGTTACAAAGTAGACATGAAATAATATATCATATCTTTTTTAAATTACCTCCAAAGATGATATGACCTTTGACTGCCAAATCAAGTTAAAATCATGTAAACAGGATTTTCAATGTTAATGTCACTGTGACCTTGACCTTGGAGCCAGCCATGCGGAACATGCGTTCTGCACGTCATCTTGATGTGGTAAACATTTGTCTGAAGTTTCATCAAAATTCTTCAAAGGGTTGAAGAGTTACAGAGCGGACAGGATTTTCAATGTTAATGTCACTGTGACCTTGACCTTGGAGCCAGCCATGCGGAACATGCGTTCTGCACGTCATCTTGATGTGGTAAACATTTGTCTGAAGTTTCATCAAAATTCTTCAAAGGGTTGAAGAGTTACAGAGCGGACAGGATTTTCAATGTTAATGTCACTGTGACCTTGACCTTGGAGCCAGCCATGCGGAACATGCGTTCTGCACGTCATCTTGATGTGGTAAACATTTGTCTGAAGTTTCATCAAAATTCTTCAAAGGGTTGAAGAGTTACAGAGCGGACAGGATTTTCAATGTTAATGTCACTGTGACCTTGACCTTGGAGCCAGCCATGCGGAACATGCGTTCTGCACGTCATCTTGATGTGGTAAACATTTGTCTGAAGTTTCATCAAAATTCTTCAAAGGGTTGAAGAGTTACAGAGCGGACAGGATTTTCAATGTTAATGTCACTGTGACCTTGACCTTGGAGCCAGCCATGCGGAACATGCGTTCTGCACGTCATCTTGATGTGGTAAACATTTGTCTGAAGTTTCATCAAAATTCTTCAAAGGGTTGAAGAGTTACAGAGCGGACACAATTTCGTTTGACGCCCGCCCATCCGCCCATCCGCCCATCCGCCCATCCGCCCATCCGCCCATCCGCCCATCCGCCCGCCATACCCCAATCTAATAACCAGGATTTTCAAAATTGAAAACCTGGTTAAAAAACCCACTAAAATTGAGATATTGTTCTTGGCAATAACTCTGTAATTACTCAAGATAAAGCTATGGTTCTTGTACACTGCACTTCCTCTCATTGTGCTGAACCATTGTATAAAGTTGTATTGTATTCAAACCAGTAGTTTTCAAGTTATGCTCTGAGACAAGGAAAAGTAAAAATGGTCAATACAGTGTTATGGTTCCTGTGCACTGCACTTCCTTACAATGCCATTGACCATTGTATGAAGTTAAATTGAATTCCAACCAGTAGTTTTCAAGTAATGCCCCAGACAAGGAAAAGTAACAAAGGGCAATAACTCTGTAATGAGTCAAGAAAGATTTATGGTTCCTGTGCAGTGCACTTTCTCTCAATGTACTTGACCATTGTATGAAGTTGTATTGAATTCCAACCAGTAGTTTTCAAGTTATGCTTCAGACAAGGAAAATTAACAAAGGGCAACAAGAACTGTCACAAGAGTGACCAATTATACCCCAACAATACAGCTTTGTCACAGAAGGATGGCAACCATAAGAAAGGAATGGCCACAAGGACATAGAGTTGAGTTATTATACAATAATTTGTGTAAATGTATTGTTTTAATAGCATACAAAATGTGTAAGGTTGACCTTGACCCTTGTGACCTGGACCCCCAATTTTTTTTTGCTACAATTTAATAACAAATTTTTTTTATATATTTTTAGAAACAGTGAGCTTGACCTTGACCCTAGTGACCTTGACCCCAAAATTTTTTTGCTTAAAACAATCAAAAAACTTAAAATAGATAAAAATCTTTTTTTAGTAACACTGACCTTGACCCTAGTGACCTTGACCCCAACATTTTTTTTTGCTTAAAACAATCTAAAAACTAAAATTAAATAAAAATCTATTTAAAGTAACAGTGATCTTGACCTAGACCCTAGTGACCTTGACCCCGAATTTTTTTTTTTTTTTTTGCTTAAAACAATCTAAAAATTAAAAATAAATAAAAATCTATTTTTAGTAACAGTGACCTTGACCCTAGCCTTGACCTTGACCCTAGTGACCTTGACCCTCCCAAATTATTTTTTTGCTTAAAACAATCAAAATACTAAAAATAAATAAAAATCTATTTTAGTAACAGTGACCTTGACCTTGAGCCAAGTGACCTTGACCCTCCCAAATTATTTTTTTGCTTAAAACAATCTAAAAACTAAAAATAAATAAAAATCTTTTTTTAGTAACAGTGACCTTGACCTTAGTGACCTTGACCCCCAAAAACATTTTTTTTCCTTAAAACAATCAAAATACTAAAAATAAATAAAAATCTATTTTAGTAACAGTGACCTTGACCTTGAGCCAAGTGACCTTGACCCAAAAAAATTTTTTTTTGCTTAAAACAATCTAAAAACTAAAAATAAATAAAAATCTATTTTTAGTAACACTGACCTAGACCCTAGTGACCTTGACCCCAAAAAAAATTTGACCATAGTGACCCAAAGCTTCCTCTCCATGCAAGCTACCTACACACCAAGTTTCATTACAATTGGTCACTCCTAACTCAAGTTATTGAGTGGAAACCATTTTTCTATTTTTAGTAACAGTGCCCTTGACCTTGAACCAAGTGACCCCTAATGCAATCCCAAGCTTCCTCTCTACACAAGCTACCTACACACTGAGTTTGATTGCAATTAGTCACTCCTAACTTGAGTTATTGAGCGGAAACTATTTTTCTATTTTTAGTTACAGTGACCTTGACCCTAGTGACCCCAAATGCAATCCCAAGCGGCGTCTCCACGCAAGCTACCTACAGACCAAGTTTCATTGTAATTGGTCACTCCTAGCTCGAGTTATTGAGCGGAAACCGTTTTTCTATTTTTAGTAACAGTGACCTTGACCCTAGTGACTCCAAATACAATCCCAAGCGACGTCTCCCCGCAAGCTACCTACACACCAAGTTTCATTGCAATTGGTCACTCCTAACTAAAGTTATCCAACGGAAACCAATGTTTGACGCCAAGTGAAATCTAAATGAGGTGGCCCAAAGGTTTGAACTTGACAAGACAAACCTTCTGACCAATTTACATGATGATAGGCTATAAAATGTGGCTTCAAGAGTACCAACAAGGTTTTCCTCCGAATTAACCTGGTGATCTAGTATTTATTCTTAGGTGTTCCACACAAACATTCTGACCAATTTTCATGATGATTGGGTTGTAAATATCACCTGTATGGGCTATACAAGGTTTTATACTGAGTGACCTAGTTTTTGACCTCAGATGACCCATATTCGAACTAGATCCAAATTTCATAAAGACAATCATACTGACAAAGTTTCATGGAGATCCAATGAAAAATTCAACCTATATTGCATACACAACGTTTTCTTATGATTTGACAATGTGACCTAGTTTTTGATCCCAGTGGATCTATATTCAAACTAGATTTAGACTGCATCAACATAATCATTCTAACCAAGTTTTATGAAGCTTCAATGAAAAATGCAATCTCTATTACATACACAAGGGCTTCTACGAGCTGATCCTGTGACATAGTTTTTACAAAAGATGACCCATTGCATACACAAGATTTTTCTATGATTTGACCCCATGACCTAGTTTTGACACCAGATGACCCATATGTGAACTTAATCTAGAATTCATCAAGACAGTCATTCTGACCAAGTTTCATGAAGACCCAATCAACAAAGGGCAAAGCTGGCCCTATATTGCTCATCTGAGTACCAGTGCTAAAGGGAGTCAGCAGTTGCTAAGGAAGTCACTGGTTGCGAGGAGAAGTCACTGGTTGCTAAAGAAGTCACTTCTTCCAAGGGAAAGTCACTGTCACTTGGTTGCTTTGTAAGCCAGTGGTTGTTATGGGATTCATTGGAAGCTAGGTTTCTCCATTAACTCTATATAAAGACAACTGACCCCCAGGGGGTGTGGTCAATTTTGACCCCAGGGTCTTGATTCGAACAAATTTGGTAAAGGATCACTAGATAATATTACATACAAAATATCTAAGCTCTAGGCCATGTTGTTTTGGAAAAGAAGCTTCTTAAAGTTTTTCCTATAACAAGTGACCCACCATGCACCTTGCGGTCAAGCACTATGTTTTTTGCGCTAGATACATAAGCATTGGTTAATTCACGTGTGAACCTACCAAATTTCCTAAGCAAAGGGGTTCCATGCGGGGAATTATATTTAATCAACATGAAGCTTTGATTTACCGCTCAACATAGTAGAGCCTACTAAAGTACCAAGTGGTTTTCTTGTAGAAACTGCAATGAAATCAAATAAGGTATGCAAGAAAAAGGATCTTGCATGACCTACTGTCGAGGCCTGGGTTGTCCCGAACCCTCTGGAAAGCGGGGGGGAAGTCAGAACCTCCTATCCACCCGCTTTCCCTCTGGTTGGAACAACCCCATCCTCCACAGCAGGCCATGTAAGATCCTCATAGTCTTTTGAAGCAAAATGTGAAAGACAATCATCCATCCTAAAAGCTAACAAGAGGGCCAAGACTGCTCTATATCGCTCACCTGTATTTCAATTGCCAATAATACAAGGGGCCATGATTTTAACATTATTCGTAGAGGTGAACTACACAATGCTTAGCAACATTCCAAATATTTAAGTTCTGCCTGTGGACCTTGTGGTTTTTTTAAGTTTACCCTATATAAGCCTATGCAAAATCAAGTGACCCCAACCTTTCCTTGGAAGGGTTAATTTTCCCCCGTAGGTTATGATTTGAACTATCTCTGTAGGTCCACAAGGCAATGCTACATGCTAAATACAATGTATCTAAGTCCTAGGTTTCAGAGAAGAAAACTTTTAAAGTTTTACTTATGTAAAATCAAAAGACCCCCAATGCTGGGTCAGTTTGCCAAATATCTAACCTCTAGGCCCTGTGGTTTCAGAAGAAGATTCTTAAAGTTTTTCCTATATAAGCCTATGTAAAAACAAGGAGACCCCCCTGGTGGGGTACATTTTGGCCAGGGGGTCATAATTTGACCATTCTTGGTAAAGGTCAACATTCTTGGTAGAAGTCCACAAGATAATTTTAAAAGCCAAATATCTTAGCTCTAGCCGAAGATTTTTGAAGTATTTCCTATATACCCTTACCCTAACCCATATTTGAGCTCTACCTAGATTTCAGCAAGGCAATCATACTGGCCAATTGTCATGAAGATCCAATGAAAAATGCAACCTCTATTACATACACAAGGTTTTTCTATGATTTGACCCCATGACCTAGTTTTTAATCCCAGATGACCCATATTCAAACTAAACATACAGTGGAAAATGCAGTCTCTATTTCATACACAAGAACAGACAGACCGACTGACAGACAGACACCAGTTGATCAACACTTTTGATCTTCAAAGTGCAAGTACAGTTGTCTAAGCTGCCCTTTTGTGAGCAGTTGTTTATGAGCTTACCATGAGTAAATCTTGTGCCGATATTCTAACAGAATATGAAAATGTATCATCGTCTTCATCTTCTACAAACTGATCAGGGTTTGTCATCCATAGTCGTCCCTACAAAATGTGAGAAACATCTATTCAGTCATGTTCAAATTGTCTAAAATCAGGAGCTGGTGTTTGTTCACAATTAGGTGCCAGACAATAAATATTCGATCACACTTTACCACCTACCTTCCATCCAGCAATGACTTTTCCTTGGATAAGCACTGATTTTTTCATGAGGCAGCACATTTTTCTTGGAACATGCACAAGGTATTCCCAAGACAAGCACTGGCTTTTGCCACAGGTACACCTTTTTTCCCAATACAGGCACTGTATTTCCCAGGACAAAGACCAATATATAAATTTAACAAGAACTGTCAGTTGACAGCGTGCTAGACTATTCTCAGTGCTTGATTGTATAATATAAGCTATAAGTAAAAGGCCCAATTCTAAACCAAATGAAAAAGAAGACCATAATTTTAAAAAATATCACCTGCTTGATATTTTGGGGTGAAGTAGTGTTTGACATTTTGGGGTGAAGTAGTGTTAAGTATAAAAGCAATATGACAGGTGGTGCTACAATAAATGAAACATCATCAACATAAGTAAGAAAACCAAATGCCACAATAAAAGATTACTAATTTGTCTTTCACAATTTATAACATACCTATACTTTTATGTAAGATTTGTAGAAAAATCACATGTAAACTAGATGAAATAAGTACCATGAAATGAAAATAAATTAATTTCAATATGATCAATATGAAATGAGCATAAGCACCTTTATTCAAACTGTCTGTATGGTCTGCAATGCTGCGTCATGGATGTAATAATCCATGCTGCAATATGAACTTGGAACAAACTTTAACATAAATTCTAAGTTGAAAAAGGGGCATTATTTTGTCAAAATGCTTGATAGAGTTACCTCCTCTTGTGTAGAGATTGGGGACATGATGGTGAACAAGTATGCAAAGTTTCAAGGCACTTTGAAAATATTTGAGGTGGTACGCAAACTTTAACATAAATTCTAAGTTGAAAAAGGGGCATAATTCTGTCACAATGCTTGATAGAGTTACCTCCTCTTGTGTAGAGATTGGGGACATGATGGTGAACAAGTATGCAAAGTTTCAAGGCCATATGTCAATGCACTTTGAAAATATTTGAGTGGTACGCAAACTTTAACAAAAATTCTAAGTCGAAAAAGGGGCATAATTCTGTCAAAATGCTTGATAGAGTTACCTCCTCCTGTGTACAGGTTGGGGTCATGATGGTGAACAAGTGTGCAAAGTTTCAAAGCAATATCTCAATGGACTTTGAAAATATTTGGGGTGGTACGCAAACTTTAACATTGGTGTGACGCTCACGCCGACGCCGGGGCGAGTAGGATAGCTCCCCTATTCTTCGAATAGTCGAGCTAAAAAGGTCTAAACTGGCCTTTTGTGCAGGCACCAGATATTAGTTGATATATGATCTTCTTGAAAAATGGATTGATTATTATTAAACATACAGTTAGCCTATTTTTAACATTTTGAGAAAATGATCTGCTAATTGTAGGCAAGCTTCAGCTGAAATATAGCCAAAATGCCAAGTTCTTGTGCAGTTCCACTGATTTCGGTCCAGTAATTGGAGAAATAATTTGCTGGAATAAAATGAAAGGGCAATAACTCAATGAAATGTTATTCAAATGCAGTCTGCTGACCGGGGCTTCAAGAATTTGCTCAGCTCAATCGGTCAATCTTTACAGTTGCACCGTGCGACAGGAGGTAATAAATGCCGGCTCCTATCTTTGAAGGCTTCGTAAATGACCTGTGTAATAATTAGTCATGAAAATATTTTGCATCATTTTTATTTATTCTTTAATACATGACCATTCGAGACTTAAGAAAAGAGCCTGCAAAAGTATGTACCGATCGGCAATTTACGAATTACAATCGTATTCTGGAAACAAGAGGGCCATGACGGCCCTATATCGCTTACCTGAATACAAGTCCACTTACCTGATGGGTGTGGTCGATTTTGACCCAAGAGGCATAATTTGATCAAAGTAGGTGGAAGACCACAAGACAATGTTACATACCAAATATCCTGTATTAGCCTATGTAAAATCAAGTGACCCCCAGGTGTAAATTTTGACCCAGGGCTCATAATTTGAACAATCTTGGTAAAGGTCCTTTAGACATTTCTACATGCCAAATATCTTATCTCAAGGTCTGGTGGTTTCAGAAAAGAAGATTTTTAAAGTTTTTTATGCGTCCCGTCGCTTCATCATCTGATTTTAAGCGTCCTTTTGTTTTGGTGAAAAGCATGCGTACAAATATGCGGAATGAAGCGTCCCTGAAATTATTAACAGAACTATTGACTTTTTCCTGAAAACTTAGAAGTCCCGACGGAACAACTGACTTGAAAGTTATGGAGTCCCTCCCAAGATTTTGGTGTCCTTGGGATCGCGGGACTGCGTTAGTGTCGAACCCTGAATACTGTCTGCACAAGGATAATTACATCAATATTAATACAATTAATGTGACACTTTTCTATCTGTAACTAGAGCTATCACTAAATGTGATTAATACCCCCAAAAGACTGCTTTATAAACTGAGAAAGTTCGTAGTAACAGAATACCTTGCAAACAAACTAAAAAGAGATATTGTTGTTGGCAATAACTCTGTAATTTGTCAAGATAGAGTTATGGTTCTTGTACACTGCACTTCCTCTCATTGTGCTTGACCATTGTATGAAGTTGTATTGAATTCCAACCAATAGTTTTTGAATAATGCTCCGGACAAGTAAAAGTAACAAAGGGCAAAAACTCTGAAATGAGTCAAGATAGAGTTATTGTTCTTTCCCACTGCACTTTCTGTCATTGTGCTTGACAATTTTATGAAGTTGTATTGAATTCCATCCAGAAGTTTTGAATAATGCTCCGGACAAGGAAAAGTAACAAAGGGCAATAACTCTGTAATGAGTCAAGATTGAGTTATGGTTCTTGTGCACTGCACTTCCTCTCAATGTACTTGACCATTGTATGAGGTAATATTGAATTCCAACCAGTAGTTTTCAAGTAATGCTCTGGAGAAGAAAAAATAACAAAGGGCAATAACTCTAAAAATACTCTAGATAGAGTTATGGTTCTTGTACACTGCACTTCCTCTCATTGTGCTTCATCATTGTATGAAATTGTACTGAATTCCAACCAGTAGTTTTCAAGTTATGCTCCGGACAAGGAAAAGCAACAAAGGGCAATAACTCTGTAACTAGTCAAGATGGAGTTATGGTTCTTCTGCACTGCACTTCCTCTCAATGTGCTTGACCATTGTATGAAGTTGTATTGAATTCCAACTTGTAGTTTTCAAGTTATGCTCCGGACAAGGAAAAGTAACAAAGGGCAATAACTCTGTAATTAGTCAAGATGGAGTTATAGTTTTTAAGCACTGCACTTCCTCTCAATGTGCTTGACCATTGTATGAAGTTGTATTGAATTCCAACCAGTAGTTTTCAAGTTATACTCCGGACAAGGAAAACTAACAAAGGGCAATAACTCTGTAATTAGTCAAGATGGAGTTATAGTTCTTGTGCACTGCACTTCCTCTCAATGTGCTTGATCATTGTATGAAGTTGTATTGAATTCCAACAAGTAGTTTTCAAGTTATGCTCCGGACAAGGAAAATGCAACAGACCGACTGACCGACCGACCGACCGACCAACCACCGGGTGACTCCTATATACCCCCCTAAACTTCGTTTTGGGGGTATAATAAAATCACTGTTAATCTGTTAAGTTCTTCAGAGACTGACCTAGTGGCATTGGGCTGGAAACAGTTACGCTCACATTAAATTTACTTTCGACAGAATAATTCAATAGTGAGTTTTAAGTACCTGATCCTCTGTAATCTGCATATATGTTATCACATAATAAAGTATATCATTAATGGACTTTTTCACCAGATCACGGTACTTGGAGCTGTCCAGGAGGGCATGGATAAACTCAAACACACCATACACAAGGTTCTCAAAACCAAGCACACCACCTGTAATAACATCAATATAACCATGTGTAAGACATGTACATATATAATACAGATAACAAAATCTTAACATAAGTCTTAGAGGTCCACTACACAATTCTAAGTAACATTCCAAATATCTATTCTCTGCCTGTCAGCCTTCTTGTATTTGTAAGTTTTCCCTATATAAGCCTATGTGAAATCAAGTCACCTCCTTTCCTCCCCCTCCCGGGAAGGGTCAATTTTAACCTGGAGGTCATGATTTGAACAATCTTGGTAGATGTCCAATAGGCATTTTTACATGCCAAATATCTAATCTCTAGGCCTTGTGGATTCAGAGAAGAAGATTTTTAAAGTTTTTCCTATATAAGCCTATGTCAAACTAAGTGACCCTCAGCGCAGGGTCAATTTTGATCCCTGGGTCATAGTATGAACAATCTTGCTAGAGGTCCACTAGCCAATGCTACGGGCCAAATATCTAAGCTCTAGGTCTTGTGGTTTCAGAGAAGAAGTTTTTTAAAGTTTTTTCTATATAAGCATGCATGTTTTTCAACAATTTTAAAAACTGATAATACTAAAGGTACAAGAGCTGTTTGTAAAACATGTATGTCCCCCTTGGTGCAAATTTGTACTATGCAAAGAACAGTTTTTAAAGTAAAAGTCACTGTGAAATTCATGAAAACAGCACCTGTAGAAATTGCCGAGTTAACAAGAGCTGTCCCTCACAAGTGACGAATGCCCCCGAAAGAGGTGCCTCAGTCTGTGTCCTCTCCATGTGCTCAATAAATGGGCTTTGTCATTTTAAAATCCTTCAAGGTATGACAGAGTAACCATGCATACAGTATTCCATTACTTTAAACACTAAGTGTGACCTTGACCTTTGAGGTAGGGACTTGGGTCTTGCACGCAACACATCCACTTGATGTGCTAGACATTTGTGCAAAGTTATTTTAAAATCCTTCGAAGCATGATAAAGTTATAGTCCGGACTCAAATGTATGCATATATACAAGATTCCATTACCTATAAACTCTAAGTGTGAACTTGACTTTTGTGGTAGGGATGTTGGTCTTGCACGCTACACATCATCTTGATGTGCTAGACATTTGTGCCAGGTTATTTTAAAATCCTTCAATGCATGACAAAGTTACAGTCCGGACACGAATGTGTGCATATATGCATATATAGAGGAATCCATTACCTTCAAACTCTAAGTATGACCTTGACCTTTGAGCTAGGGACGTGGGTCTTGCACGCGACACGTCGACTTGATGTGCTAGACATTTGTGCCAAGTTATTTTAAAATCCTTCAATGCATGACAAAGTTATAGTCCGGACACGAATGTGTGCATATATAGAGGATTCCATAACCTTCATACTCCAAGTGTGACCTTGACCTTTGAGGTAGGGATGTGGGTCTTGCATGCGACACGTCGGGGGGCATAAAAAACAAGAGGGCCATAATGGCCCTATATTGCTCATCTGACTACAATTGGCTATAATAAAAGGGGTCATGATTTTAACATAATTCATAGAGGTCCACTACACAATGCTAATTAACGTTTCAAATATCTATTATCTCTGCCTTGTGTTTTTTTTAATGTTTTCCCTATAAAAGCCTATGTGAAATCAAGTGACTTCCCCCCTCCTGGTAAGGGGTAATTTTGACTAGGGGTCATAATTTGAACAATCTTGGTAGAGGTCCACTAGATGATGCTACATGCTAAATACTAAGCTCTAGGCCTTGTGGTTTGAGAGAAGAAGATTTTTAAAGTTTTCCTATATAAGCCTATGTAAAACTAAGTGACCCCCTGGGCAGGGTCAATTTTGACCCTGGGCTCATAATTTGAACAATCTTGGTAGAGGTTCACTAGAAAATGCAACATGCTTAATATCTAAGCTCTAGATCTTGTGGTTACAGGGAAGAAGATTTTTTAAGTTTTTGCTATTTGTTGCCATAGCAACCAGAGCTCTGCATTGAATGGAATTCTTTGAACAACTTTGATAGAACTTCATGCAAGGAACATCCCTGCAAAGTTTCAACATTGGTTGAAACCAATCATCGATCAGAAAAGCTCACCCTGGCAAAGTCAAGGGAGCTAAAACGAATATCTTCCTCTCCATGCAAGATACCTACACACCAAGTTTCATTGCAATTGGTCACTCTAGTTATTCAACAGAAACCATTTTTCTATTTTCAGTAACAGTGAACTTGACCCTAGTGACCCCAAATGCAACTCCAAGCTTCCATTCCCCACAAACTACCTACAAACCAAACTTCATTGCAATTGGTCAATCCTAACTAAAGTCACTGTGACCTTGTGCCCAAGTGTTTTGACCTACTGACCTCTTAAAAGAAATTTTTAGCCTCATAACAGCCAATTATCCTACGAAATGAATGGAATTTACAGTTATGTTTTGTTTGCTATGGACAGTTTAGTCACACAAGTACCTGTAAGAGCGGTTGGACGTACGGACCGACCAACATCTGCAAACCAATATACCCCTCTTTTTCGAGGAGGCATAAAAATCAATAACATTCCCAGCAAATTAACTAGAACAACATGTACAAGGGTTATCGGGAAAATTCGTAGACAGCTGTTGTTTTTACCTTTCACACACTACTTCAATACTAAACTTTACAGCATACAATACTATAACATTCCCTTCCTCTGTGGCAGAAGTTTTTTTTGTAATAATAATACATGTGTAATTGTACCCATAGCAAACCTATCTGGGCGTTACTACACATCACAGAGCTGTTTGTAAAACACTTATGCCCCCCTTGATGCAAAAGTTGTACTATGAAAGGAACAGTTTTTAAAGTCAATGTGAAATTCATGAAAACAGTATCTGTAAAACTTGTAGAATAAAAAAAATAATTATAAAAGAAAATAAAACATTTTGACCTTGACCTAAAAAATATTATCTAGCGTAAAACAATTTTATAATCCAAACAAGAACTGTCCCTCACAAGTGACGAATGCCCCAGAAAGAGATGTCTCACAGTCTGTGTCCTCTCCAAGTGCTCAATAATTGTGCTATGTTATTTTAAAATCTTTCCATGCATGACAGAGTTACCATGCAAACAGTATTCCATAACTTTTAAACACTTAGGTGTGACCTTGACCTTTGAGGTAGGGACATGGTTCTTGCACGTGACACATTGTCGCGTGATACACGACCTTCGAACTCTTAAGTGTGACCTTGACCTTTGAGATAGGGATGTGGGTCTTGCGTGTGACACATTGTCTTGATGTGCTAGACATTTGTGCCAAGTTATTTTAAATCCTTCAATGCATGACAAAGTTACAGTCCAGACACGAATGTGTGCATATATAGAGGATTCCATTACCTTCAAACTCCAAGTATGACTTTGACCTTGACCTTTGAGTTAGGGTAAGGGCAGACGGACGGACAGACAGAGGGACATTGCGATTTTAATATGCCACCCTTTAGGGGCATAAAAATGAGTATAAGTGTTTTGAAGTTTTTTTGTAAATACGAAACAGTGTCACAAAACAGCTGTTTTTATCAATTCTGTTGATTTATTTTGCCTCAATTCTAAATGCATTCTGTACAACAAATGACAATTTATCCCCTGTCTCAAAAGATTTTCCCTTCAACTAATTTACAATAGTGAGATTTATACATACACGATTATGGTACTGTTGAGTTTTAGACAGTATTTGTCTACAAACTTTCCGGACAACCCTCGTAATTATAATGTACCTTCAGTTGAGTCTATTACAAAAAAGAAATTAAAGTAATGAAAACAAAAATAAGAATTATTGTATTAAAGGCACTAGTCATAAATGACTTCTGTGCCATATCTCAGAAACCTTAGCCTAAATGTTGTAAAGATTTTTACTGTTCAATGATCTTAACATTGATGCACTATCAAAGTAGGTACTCTAAAAGCCTTCAACAAAGTTTGAGGAATCGAAGCAAAACTATTTTCAGTAGTTAAATATGTTGTACTAATTACACTAGAGCTATCACTAAATGTGATTAATACCCCCAAAAGGATTGCTTTATAAACTGAAGAAGTTTATAATCAAACATAATACCTTGCAAACAAATGCCTAAAAAGAGATATCTCACAGTCTTGTTCTTAGCTCAGTTCCTCTCATTTTTCTTGTCCATTGTATGAAGTTGTATTCAGAATTCAAACTTAGGTGTATTTTTGAAAGAATGCTCGAGACAGGGAAAAGTAACAAAGGGCAATAACCCTGTAATTAGTCAAGTTGGAGTTATGGTTACTGTGCACTGCACTTCTCTCTCACTGTGCTTGACCATTGTATGAAGTTATATTGAATTCCAACCAGAAGTTTTCAAGTTACGGTCCGGACAAGGAAAAGCTAACAAAGGGTAAGTATGACTTTGCTAATTGAGTCAAGATGGGGTTATGGTTCCTGTGCACGGCACTTCCTCTAATATGCCACCCTGTAGCTTGACCATAAGTGTTTTGAAGTTTGATACGAATGTCACAACCAGTAGTTTTTTCAATTCTGTTGTTATTGCCTCAATTCAAATGGAAAAGTAAACAAAGGGCAATTACCCCGGTTAAAGATTCCTTCAAGCTAGAGTTAAATAGTGAGATCTTATACACTGCACTTCCTCTGAGTAGTGCTTGATCATTGTATGAAGTTGTCTTAACTTCCAACCTAGTAGTTTTAATGTTAGTTGCTCTAGGACAAAAAGAATAAAGTAAAAAACAAAGGGCAATAACTCTGTAATGTAGTAAAGCACTGGAGTTATACTTCTTGTGCAACTAGCACTTACCCTAAATGTGCTGTAACCATTTTTATGAAGTTGTATTGAATTCCTAACAAGTAGGTTTTCAAAAGTTAAATGTTGGACAAGGAAAACTAACTATTTTAAGGGCAAGTTGAACTAATTCGTAAATATACAAGATAGAGTTATAGTTCTTGTACACTGCACTTCCTCTGAGTGTTGCGGGCTTGAGCCCTCCATTGTA
The DNA here is from genome assembly GCA_022818135.1 of Saxidomus purpurata. Lineage (NCBI taxonomy): Eukaryota > Metazoa > Mollusca > Bivalvia > Venerida > Veneridae > Saxidomus > Saxidomus purpurata. Next base: position 14,025,043 of record JAFMSR010000011.1, on the reverse strand, counting down.
TGAAGTTGTACTCCTGAATTCCAACTAGTAGTTTTTCCAAGTTATGCTCGGACAAGGAAAAGTAACAAAGGGCAATAGCTTTCTGTAATTAGCTAAAAAAGCTGGAGTTATCATCTTGTGCACTGCACTTCCTCTCAATGGCTTGACCTTGTATAAGTTGATTGAATTCCAACCAGTAGTTTTCAAGTAGCTACAGGAACCAAGGAAAAGTAACAAATTGTTCTTGGCAATAACTCTGTAATTTGTCAAGATAGGGTTATGGTTCCTGTGCACTGCACTTCCTCTAATTGTGCTTGACCATTGTATGAGGTTGTACTGAATTCCAACCAGTAGTTTTCAAATTATGCTCCGGACAAGGAAAAGTAACAAAGGGCAATAACTCTGTAATTAGTAAAAATGGAGTTATTGTTCTTGTGCACTGCACTTCCTGTCAATGTGCTTGACCATTTTATGAAGTTGTATTGAATTCCAACCAGTAGTTTTCAAGATATGCTCTGGACAAGGAAAAGTAACAAAGGGCAATAACTCTGTAATTAGTAAAGATGGAGTTATAGTTCTTGTGCACTGCACTTCCTCTCAATGTGCTTGACCATTGTATGAAGTTGTATTGAATTCCAACCAGTAGTTTTCAAGTTATGCTCCGGACAAGGAAAACTAACAAAGGGCAATAACTCAGTAAATACTCAAGATAGAGTTATAGTTCTTGTACACTGCACTTCCTCTCAGTGCGCTTGACCATTGTATGAAGTTGTATTGAATTCCAACCAGTAGTTTTCAAGTTATGCTCTGGACAAGGAAAAGTAACAAAGGGCAATAACTCTGTAATTAGTCAAGATGGAGTTATAGTTCTTGTGCACTGCACTTCCTTTCAATGTGCTTGACCATTGTATGAAGTTGTATTGAATTCCAACTAGTAGTTTTCAAGTTATGCTCCGGACAAGGAAAAGTAACAAAGGGCAATAACTCTGTAATTAGTCAAGATGGAGTTATAGTTCTTGTGCACTGCACTTCCTCTCAATGTGCTTGACCATTGTATGAAGTTGTATTGAATTCCAACTAGTAGTTTTCAAGTTATGCTCCGGACAAGGAAAATGCAACAAAGGCCAACAACTCTGAATTAGTCAACGATCGACTTATAGTCCTTGTCCACCAACCACCGTTCCTCCTATATCCCCTTAATCTTTGTTTTGGTGGTATTAAATATCCAACATGAGCGGTGGTGTAGAGGTTTAGGTGTCTGCCGGTCATCCCGGAGGTTGCGGGTTCGAGCCCTACCAAAGTCACGACCGACCTCCTCATATGACACCAGTACTGGTTTTTCCAGGAAGCGGACTCGAGAGTGACTCGATAAGCTCAAAGCTTTCTTCACAATCGAGCTAAAATAAATTAGTATAAATATACAACATGTAAATAATCTGATCATTGGTGCTGCCATGCACAGAAATCTTCTTACCATCTGAATCAACTGGATCATCAGCGTCTTCTGTATTGTTTACCACTGTCCGTACATAACTTTTCAATAGTTAAGGTATTTCTTCCAATTCTGTTTACTTTTCATTAAACATCTATTTTCAACATAACTTCAATTTAACATGTCACAACCACTAATTTCTATTCTCAAACTAAAGTAACAAACAACTTTTCAACTGTATATTTAGTTAACAGATAACAGACTATTACTGACATACTGTCCACTAAGATGGCTCTCTCCACTTAGAGGAAATTGTGTATAGCCATCATTATGCTTTGGAGGCTAATGGCTATTGATTTCAAACAAGATGGTCTATTTTTTTAATCAACTAACTGACTGAATTCTCACAAAGTTTTCTTTAGTAATTTCTTGACAAGTTACAGACACCTAACCAACTCTCAAGATAAATTGCTTTGAACTAAAACAATAACTGAAGGTGATGAATACCCCCCACCCCCCCTCCCAAAAAAAACCCCACAACACTGACAGTGTATAAAATTTATGGAACATTTGAAGCTTTAATTATTGGACCATGCACAAGAAAACATGGTACTTATCACTTCTGTGAAGTATCATTAAATTCCTACCAGAGGTTTGGATAATCAGAGCGCACAAAATTTTACTATCTCTAGCCCCTGTGACCTAGACCTAGTGACATGGTAACATGCACAACTAGGCATTCTTGCATACCAGATCAGCATATCTGCAGTTTTTACCAGTGCTGGAAAATCTCATCTTACACCCCCTGGTAATGACTTAATGACCATAGTGTACGAACTCAGACTGTATATCCAAGCGGAAGTCCTATTCGTTGCCATAGCAACCTGAGTTCTGCATGGAATGGAATTCTTTGAACAACTTTGATAGAGCTTCATGCAAGGAACATTCCTGCAGTTTCATCAACATTGGCCCAGTGGTTTCAGAGGAGATGTCGTTTGAAGGAAATGGTGGACTGACGGACGGATGGACGATGTAAGCCGGACGGAATGCGATCCTAATAGCTCACTCTGGCATTTTGTGCCAGGTGAGCCAAAAAACATTCATACGGAAATTCTTTATGAAAATTGCATATTAAGTATGAACTTGCGTAAATTATACTCAAAAGAATTTAATGAATTAATCTGTCTAATATTATAAGGTAGAAGATTCCAAATATAGCTACTTTGATATGTAAATGTATCTTTCATATATTTAGTCTTATGTTTTGGCAATATGAGATCTTTACGTTCTATACTGTCGCTTCTATGGAAAGCCAAACCTGTCTTAACCAGCGTATACGTTTTATTACGCTACAGGTGTCAATAGCATATATATAGTTCGGTAAGACTAACTTTCAAGACGATCTGATACAATATGTGGCTTCTAAACGTTCACAAGGTTTTCCTATGATTTGACTTAGTTTTTGACCCCATGTGACCCAGTTTCAAACTTGGCCTAGAAATCATTCTGACCAATTTTCATTGTGATTTGAAACAATTTTCATGATTATTGGGATCAAATGTGGCATCTAAGTGTTCAAAAGGTTTTTCCATTAGTTCACCTGGTGACCCAGTTTTGACCAATTTCATTATGATTTGGTACAAAATGTGGCTTCTTGTGTTCACAACGTTTTACTATTATTTGACAAGGTGACCTAGTTTTTTACCTTGTTTGACCCAGTTTTGATCTTGGGCCTCGAAATGGAGACAAACATTCTGACAAATTTTTATGATTAGGGATTAAATGTGGCCTCTAGAGTAATCACAAGATTTTCCTATGATTTGACTTGGTAACCTAGTTTTTGACCCCACATAACCGAGTTTCAAACAGGACTCTTTATTCAAACTTGAACTTGAGTTTATCAAGACAATTTTTTTGACCAATTTTCATGCCAGACGACAGACATCCAGCGATCCTAATTGCTCATCATGAGCACTTTGTTCTCAGGTCAGCTAAAAACCACTGTATAACAGGGTCACAAGACTTGAAAAATCACTTTAATTCAATATGAGATCATGTTCAGTATGTCTGCTGTGACTGAGGAATGCTTTGTGTACATCTCACCATAGAAATATTTGCAACAATCACACATGCTTCAGATACTGAAGGATACAAGTCTGAACTCTGGGTAAATATACTCCAGATGGGCTGTAGAATCTGCCCTATCCACTGCGACATCAACTTTGGAAAACTTTTCACCAGTGTTGTAATAGCCTGTTGGCAAAAAGTCATCAATATGTAAATATTCCAAATAATTTCTGTACAGTTTGTCTTGTGCCTTAACACTATCAGCCTATATTCAAGAAACACCACTGGAAGTGCAAGTTGACATACACTTTTCACATAAACCTAAAGCAGTAAAATCAAGAACTATCACTGAAGTTGATGAATACCCACCAAACACTCCACTGACACAGTATATAAAATTCATGTAACATTTGATTCTTTACTTACAGGACCTGATCTTAACGCTTCTGTGAAGTATAACTAAATTCTGAATTGGACATTTGGAGATTAAGAGGGCAAAAGATTTTATTATGTCAAGCCCCTGTGACCTTGACCTAGTGACCTGAAACATGAACCAAGCACAACTAGGCATGAAAAATCATTAAAATGTGACCATGGTTTTTACTATCTGGAGCCCCTGTGACCTTGACCTTTGACCTAGTGACCCGAAACATAGAACATGCACATCTAGGTATGTTATTTATTGATGAATACCCCAAAAACACTGCACTGACACAGTATATAAAATTTATGTAAGATTTGATGCTTTAGTTATTGGACCATGAACAACTACGCATGATACTACCTTTGACTTAGTTACCAGAAACATTGACTGAGCGCAAGGAGGCATGGTAATTATCTTTATGTGAAGTATCATTAAATTCTGACCAGGGGCTTTGGAGATTTAGGGTCCACAAGATATTACTATCTCGGAACATGGACCATTCACAACTAGGCATAGTATCATCACTTCTGTGAAGTATCATTACATTCTGACTAGGGCTGTTGGAGATTTAATGTCCACTTTACGACGGACGTACGGACGCACACCCATGCGAAGGTGTTATTAGGTGGTATTTCTTTTGTTCTCGAACAATAGAGTGACCACTTAAGTAACAAAAGAATGACCACTTAAGGGACAAAAGACGGAATGAAGACAATAGATTTCTATTGTCTTAGGCCACACCTCCTACCACCCAAGGTACCCATCATGTGTGCGGACGGACGGACGGACAGACAAGCTGAAACCAGTATATACAAAGTGTTTGGGGGGTATAAAAATTTGCATTTCTTTTGCTTTTGAGTATATCTCTTGCCACCATACAGCATTCCACACACCTGACGTCCTGAGACCAATTGACAAAAAGGGCTCTAAGCCTACACACCTTAACATTCATTATGATCCATGGGCTCGCAACTAAACTGTAAAGCTGATGCAAAAATGCTTTATTTTACAAAACAAAATGTTTACATGCTGCATCTTAAGCCTGATCTACTTCACCTTCAGAATTTCCATTTTCAGGCCACTGTCTGATGAAGGTCCGTCAGGAACAAGAAGGGCTTCCACAAATGCCTGTGTGAACTGTGGTATCACTGGAAATAGTAACTGCTTGGCTAATCCCTGAAAACATCCATGTACATTGTTTTAATAAACTAGGTAAGAAACAATCAATTACATCAGTCTGGAGTGTTTAATTTGTTACTTCACATTAATCAGCAAGGCCAAGATGGCTCAATAGCGCTCACCTTGCTACCATTGACTATAACAAGAACACCGCCTGCATGTGCAAGACACAATCCCAATTAGTTTAAAAGCCTTTATTCATATGTATTACAAACTTAATAATTTAGTTACATTATGTCAATTGTAACTTAAGATATTGAACATATTACTGTTTTTTTTCTATTTTTAGTTAATGTCATTGACAATGACCCCAGGAGCCCCAAAAGCCAACCCTATCTTCTTAAATACTTATGACAAACAAAAGTTGGTTACATTATTTCAACTGTAACTAAAGATATTGAATATATTACAGTTTTCCTATTTTTATTAACAGTGACCTTGACCCTAGGAGCCCTAAAATACAATCAAATTAAAGATACATTGTATTCATAGATACTTCTTATACACTAAGTGTGGTTGCAATATGTTTACTGTTACAAAAATATTGCGTGTGTGAAACTTTTCAAGTTAAGAAGGGGCAATAATCCAGCCAAATACCTTACAGAGTTATGTAACTTGTAAAAACCTTCCTTTATTCTATCATACATTTAATAGTGAACAGGTATTCCAAGTTTGAAAGTGATAGCCTTGATAGTTTGCATGTAAGTGACCCAAATGCAAAACTTAACAAGAGCTGTCAGTAGGACAGCGCGCTCGACTTTTTTAGTGCTTGCCAATAAAACAAAACTTTGACAGTTAAGGGCACACAAGACTTTAACAAAGAATTTCTAAGTACAAATAAAGAAACATTTTCACAGAGTTATCTTCTTTTGCTTACAGATAGGTCTCATGATGGTACATAAGTACTCCAACTTTCAAAGTAATATCTCAAATGGTTAAGTCAACAAGTGGACAAGAATGAAAATTTTAACTGACTTTCTAATTCAAAAAGGGCCATAATAGAAAATAAAATCCTTGACAGAATTATCTTCTCCTGCCAATGTTTTGGGGATCATGATGGTAAACAAGTTTTCCAACTTTCAAATTAATATCTCAAACAGTTTAGTCAAAAAGTGGACTGGTACAAAAAACTTTACCAAGATTCTAAGTTGATAAAGGGCCTTAATTCTTAAAACAAATCCCTGACAGAGTTACCTTCTCTTGCCTACAGATGGGGGTAATGATGTAAACAAGCATTCAAAGTTTCAAAGCAATATTTCAAAGGGTTAAGGCAATATGTGGATTTTACCCATATTCAATGTATTTTCTAAGTCAAAAAGGGGCATAATTCTGTCAAAAATCTTCACAGAGTTAGGTACTCTTGTCTGCTGCTGAAGGTCATGATGGTAAACAAGTATGGTTAGTTTCAAAGCAATACCTCTAATGGTTTTGAAACTAGAGCTATCACTAAATGTGATTAATACCCCCAAAGACTGCTTTATAAACTGAAGAAGTTCGTAGTAACATAATACCTTGAAAACAAACTAAAAAGAGATATTGTTCTTAGCAATAACTCTGTAATTTGTCAAGATAGAGTTATGGTTCTTGTACACTGCACTTCCTCTCAATGTACTTGACCATTGTATGAGGTTGTATTGAATTCCAACCAGTAGTTTTCAAGTTATGCTTCGGACAAGGAAAAGTAACAAAGGGCAATAACTCAGTAAATACTCAAGATAGAGTTATAGTTCTTGTACACTGCACTTCCTCTAAGTGTGCTTGATCATTGTATGAAATTGTATTGAATTCCAACTAGTAGTTTTCAAGTTATGCTCCGGACAAGAAAAAGTAACAAAGGGCAATAACTCTGTAATTAGTCAAGATGGAGTTATGGTTCTTGTGCACTGCACTTCCTCTCAATGTGCTTGACCATTGTATGAAGTTGTATTGAATTCCAACCAGTAGTTTTCAAGTTATGCTTCGGACAAGGAAAAGTAACAAAGGGCAATTACTCAGTAAATACTCAAGATAGAGTTATAGTTCTTGTACACTGCACTTCCTCTGAGTGTGCTTGATCATTGCATGAAGTTGTATTGAATTCCAACCAGTAGTTTTCAAGTTATGCTCCGGACAAGGAAAAGTAACAAAGGGCAATAACTCTGTAATTAGTCAAGATGGAGTTATAGTTCTTGTGCACTGCACTTCCTCTCAATGTGCTTGACCATTGTATGAAGTTGTATTGAATTCCAACAAGTAGTTTTCAAGTTATGCTCCGGACAAGGAAAATGCAACAGACCGCCCGCCCGCCCGACCGACCAACCACCGGGTGACTCCTATATACCCCCCTAAACTTCGTTTTGGGGGTATAATAAAGTGAGGTGGTACGAAAAACTTAACCAAGCTCAATACACTTTCTAAGTCAAAAAAGGGCCATAATTCTGTCAAAAACCTTGACAGAGTTATGTTCTCTTGTCTGTACATGGAGGTTATGATGCTTAACAAGTAAGTTTCAAAGCCATACCTCTAATACTTTTGAAATAAAATGGGGTGGTACGAAAAACTTCACCAACACCGACACTGGGGCGAGTAGGTTAGCTCCCCTTTTCTTCGAAAAGTCGAGCTAAAAATGGGAAATTACTCTGCAAATACTAAAGAAAGAGTTATGGTTCTTGAACACTGCACTTCCTCAAGTTAGGCTTGACCATTGTATGAAGTTGTATTGAATTCCAACCAGTAATTTTCAAATTATGCTCCTGACAAGGAAAAGTAACAAAGGGCAATAACTCTGTTACTACTCAAGAGAGTTATGGTTCCTGTGCACTGCACTTCCTCTCAATGTGCTTGACCATTGTATGAAGTTGTATTGAATTCCCACCAGTAGTTTTCAAGTAATGCTCCAGACAAGGAAAAGTAACTAAGGGCAATAACTCTGTAATTACTCAAGATAGAGTTATAGTTCTTCTGCATTGCACTTCTTCTCAATGTGCTTGACCATTGTATAAAGTTGTATTGAATTCCAACTAGTAGTTTTCAAGTTATGCTCAGGACAAGGAAAATGCAACAGACCACTTTACCGACCGCCCAACCTATTTAAGCCTATAAGCCTATGGCAATAACTCTGTAATTACTCAAGATAGAGTTATGGTTCTTGTACACTGCACTTCCTCTCATTGTGCTAGACCATTGTATGAAGTTGTATTGAATTCCAACCAGTACTTTTCAAGTACTGCTCTGGACAAGGAAAAGTAACAAAGGGCAATAACTCTGTAATTACTCAAGATAGAATTATGGTTCTTGTACACTGCACTTCCTCTCATTGTGCTTGATCATTGTATGAAGTTGTATTGAATTCCAACTTGTAGTTTTCAAGTAATGCTCCGGACAAGGAAAAGTAACAAAGGGCAATAACTCTGTAATTACTGAAGATAGTGTTATGGTTCTTACGCACTGCACTTCCTCTCAATGTACTTGACCATTGTATGAAGTTGTATTAAATTCCAACTAGTAGTTTTCAAGTAATGCTCGGGACAAGGAAAAGTAACAAAGGGCAATAACTCTGTAATTACTCAAGATAGATTTATGGTTCTTTTCACTGCATTTCCTCACATTGTGCTTGACCATTGTATGAAGTTGCATTGAATTCCAACCAGTACTTTTCAAGTTATGCTCTTGACAAGGAAAAGTAACAAAGGGCAATAACTCTGTAATGAGTCAAGATGGAGTTATAGTTCTCGTGCACTGCACTTCCTCTCAATGTGTTTGACCATTGTATGAAATTGTATTGAATTCCAACTAGTAGTTTTGAAGTTATGCTCCGGACAAGGAAATGCAACAGACCACTTTACCGACTGCCCGACCTATATAAGCCTATGTAAAACAAAATGACACCCCTGGCAGGGTCAATTTTGATCCCTGTGTCATAATTTGAACAATCTTGGTAGAGGTCCACTAGTCAATGCTACATGCCAAATATCTAACCTCTAGGCCTTGTGGTTTCAGAGAAAAAGATTTTTATAGTTTTTCCTATATACCGGTAAGCCTATGTTAAAGTGACATTATGCGCATATTACTGCACAAAGTGTATTTTTGGTGACAGTTTTTAAGAATTTTTGGTTGCTGTGCTTTAAATGCGTTAAATTAATGATTATGCCGCATTAGTATTTGAAGTTGGTGCTTTGATATAAAAATCGCTGATAGATGTTGAATGTGTGTTTGATGTTGGTGGATTTCGGCATGGAAGGGAAGCACCCTGCATGCGTTGTTCTTTTCTAATTGCTCTCCCAGTCAAAAAGAAAATCTTTTTGAGCTTTTTTTCAACTGGACGGGGTTGGTGTTTGGGTTAGTTTTTTTTTACCTTTTGCCACCCTTTCACTTTTTCTTTAAACTAAGTGACCACCCGCTTAACATTGGCCCAGTGGTTTCAGAGATGTTGTTTGAAGGAAATGGTGGACGGACGACGTACCCCGGACAGAGAGTGATCCTAATAGCTCACTCTGGCACATTTTGCCAGGTGAGCTAAAAATGGCGTCCGTTAACTATTCAGGTTACTACATGTACCTAGTGATGTGAGCATATTACATAATTGCTGACGTCAATACATTTATAAAATTCACAGCGAGCAACAAAACATTTGCAATGCCCATAGAGCAGATAAACCTACATGATCTATCCTGTGTTTGGGTATTCTTTGCACTTAAAACCTCAAGGACCGAATTAGACTGTGTAGACTGACAAATTTACATTTCACATTTAATGACTACTGTATAGATCTAATTTCCCATCTCATTTTCCCCACCTGATTCCCTAAAGCGCTTTAAGAAGAACAAAATCATAATTTATATAAGTAAGTGAGTAATTGTATCTAAAACATTAGTTCAGTGTGTTGCCTGAAGTCGGGAAGAGAGGGATTACGTGTACATGTCGCCTTGCATACCTTCTATAATTGGTTTCCCGCCGTGGTTTTGAAGCACATTATCTTACCTGAACGTAGGCTACATGTATGTATAGGCGTAGGGGGTCAGACAACCAGACACTTTCATTCTAGGATTTGGGGGAGATTGAAGTTACAAGTGCAAATCGATCGGAAAATCTTTGTGTTGCTATTTTATTGTTTATTCAAGGCATACAGGATGGAATAAAATAATTTCAAGGAATATGACAGAGCTTCATGCAAGGAACAATCCTGCCAAGTTTCATCAACCTAAGCCTTCCTGATCTTGAGAAGAAGATGGTTTTCCTATTTGTTGCCATAGCAACCAGAGTTCTGCATAGAATGGAATTCTTTGAACAACTTTGATAAAGCTTTATGCAAGGAACATCCCTACAAAGTTGGCCCAGTGGTTTAAGAGGAGATGTGTTTGAAGAAAATGGTGATGGATGGACGAATGATATACGACGGACAGTGAGTAATCCTAATAGCTCACTCTGGCACTTTGTGCCAGGTGAGCATAAAATAAACAAGAGCTGTCCCTCACAAGTAACAAATGCCCCCGAATGAGGTGTCTCACAGTCTGTGTGCTCTCCATGTGCTCAATATTTGTGCCAAGTTATTTTAAAACTCTTCCATGCATGACAGAGTTACCATGCATACAGTATTCCATTACTTATAAATACTAAGTGTGACCTTGTATTGACCTAAGGGACGTGGTTCTTGCACACAACAAATTGTGTTGATGTGCTGAACATTTGTGCCAAGTTATTTTTAAATCAATCAATGCATGACGAAGTTACAGTCCGGACTCAAATGTATACATATATACAGGATTCCATTACCTATAACCTCTAAGTGTGACCTTGACCTTTGAGGTAGGGACACGGGTCTTGCACGTGACACACCTTCTTAATGTGCTAAATATTAGTTATAAAAGTTATTTTAAAATCAATCAATGCATGATAAAGTTACAGTCCAGACACACAAATGTCATGTGTGCATATATAGAGGATTCCATTACCTTCAAACCCTAAGTGTGTGACCTTGACCTCTGAGGTAGGGACATGGGTCTTGCACGCACCACGTTGTCTTGATGAGCTGAACATTTGTGCCAAGTTATTTTAAAATGCTTCCATGCAAGACAAAGTTACATTCCAGACACGAATGTGTGGATATACAGAAGATTCCATTACATGGGTCTTGCATGTGACAAACTTTTTTGATGTGCTGAACATTTGTGCGAAGTTTTTTCAAAAGATTTCAATGCATGACAAAGTTACAGCTCGGACACGAAAAAATGTAAGGTCTGACGCAGAGACGGACGGACGCACGGTGCGATTTTAATATGCCACCCTTTGGCGGCATAAAAAGTGACCTGAAGATATTATTGTTCTTAAGAAACCTTAACAAAGTACAAATTTGATAGATTTATACTTTTTTCCCACAAAAATCAAAGCACATGACCTGAAATTAATCTGCTATCAGGGAAACTCTCATGTACACATATTTCTGAATGAAAATATATCACCCCAGTTTGTCATGTATGTATTCATATTCTCACTGACCTGTAATAATCATGATCTTGCTGTCCACTTAAACTGTTAACAATGCAGACACAATTGCAGCAGATTTAAAATTTCATGTGTGCATCATTTTATATTGTTTTGATCAAACATATTGATCGTTCTACAAATAATAAATCTGTAACTTGTGTAGGGCTTTACTTGATTCGGCAATTCTATTGTGACTTTAGACCCACTTGTAATCAAACACTATGAAATTACATTGACTCTCAATGGATCCAGTAGTCTCACTGTTTCCACTTCGAGGGCAAACAGATTTTACAGGTTGACATTTTGTACTTGTTTGCCTTCTATTTCTCACTAGATGACATGCAAATAACTGTAGAGACATCCACAACAGAAGTTTGTTGGCACTTATGAATGCAAAATTATCCAATATTTCAATGTACTTACGAATTTACATAATAAAAGTTAAATTTAACAAGAGCTGTCCCTCACAAATGACAAATGCCCCCGGAAAGAGGTGTCTCACAGTCTGTGTCCTCTTCATGTGCTCAACAATTGTGCCATGTAATTCTAAAATCCTTCCATGCGTTCATACAGAAGTTCTGAGACAAAATTCAAGTACTTTTGAAGTACTTTTTCTAATTTTCAAGGACTAAAATGATGCGCGAAATCTGACTTCATGTCGGGATACATAGTCAAATGTCGCCTTAAATCATATTTGGAACACAATGTAATATGTATCTTTGTTATTCAAATTAATATCGAGCAAAATACATGTTGATAATCTCAATATTTACTTCTTATTCAAATGTGGATTTTTGTCATGAGGAACGACTGTATTGACTCATTGGAATGTTAATTTGTCAGACTTTGTTTATAAATGCTTTTCTTCTCGTTGATGACTCTTCAACGCACTTTCGCCCATAATGCGCTATGTCTTTAAGTTTATCCAACACAACCCAAGCACACTTGTGTTTGTTCCCCTAAAAATCCTTTTTCCATGCTTTATAACTATCATTCCTGAGCAATGTCGAGGAGAAAATGTACTTATTTAGGCTAAATTTCAAAAAAATTTCGCGACCAGGACTTTTGGTAAAGGGAAATCACTCCGGAAGCAAGTGTGTCTAAATTTCCGAATCCGGTACGTAGTTGATACATCACATGCGAGTAGGTTCGATAGACTCATACAGAAAAAGATACCGACTGTTTTCTCGTCATTTGAAGGCATGATACAATTATTTTGGAGGTTTTTTACGCGGAACATACCAATTCAATGACTTTTTAAAGAAATTCGCTAGTTTTTTTTTCAAATTCAAGTACTTTTCAAGGACTTTTTCTCAGCACAGAATTCAAGTACTTTTCAAGTACTTGACATCAAATTTAAGTACTTTTCAAGGCCTGTGCGAACCATGTATTACTTTACACTGCCAAGTTATTTCAAAATCAATCAATGCATGACAAAGTTACAGGCCAGACACGAATGTGTGCATATATAGAGGATTCCATTACCTTCAAACCCTAAGTGTGACCTTGACCTTTGAGGTAGGGACATGGGTCTTGCACGCAACACACTTTCTTGATGTGCTGAACATTTGTGCCAAGCTATTTTAAAAGATTTCAATGCATGACACAGTTACAGCTTGGACATGAAAAAATGTAAGGTCGGACGCACTGACCTTTGAGGGCATAAAAAGTGACCAGGAGATATCAATGTTTCAATGATGCTGATGTATTTAATATTGAGGTCACGCGCATATTCAAAATTTTATCAAAGTCTACCAACTGATTGGGACAGACTGTACTGATCCTCTAGTTCAAATTACATATTTGACCTTTTTAGGAGTTTTATTCTTACATTACCTTCTGAAGTTCTGACATAGTTGCGATCATACTGGCACAGATGTTGAAAATATTGACTGCCCTTGACCTTGTCCTTGTGCCAAAAACCTGCAATGCAATGCAAATCAAGATCAGGTACAATACAAGGCAATGATTTTTTATCTGCAACTAAAAGTAACTATATCCCTGCTAAATTTATACGAAGAGATTTCCTATCTTTAAATTTGAACAGTACCATTACTTTTGCTAACATGTAGGGCCATCACATTTACAAACTTTGGTAGAAATGCACATGAGCACTAATAAACAACACAGATTATTGTACAAGCTGTTAACTCGCCAGCAAACTTCTTAACAACGAAAAACACACCACAAGCAAAAGTACACTTTTCTGAAGTACTGCAGTAATTCAGTGATTAACAAGAATTGCAAAACACTACCTACAATGATACAACAAACTTGATGAATCTTACATCACTTCATGACACTAAGGGCCATGATGGCCCTTAATCATTCACCTGATAACCAGCACACTTAAGGAAGTCACTTGTTGCTGAGGGAAGTCAGTAGTTGCTAAGAAAGTCACTGGTTGCGTGGGAAAGTCACTGGTTTAAAAACTAGAGCTATCACGAAATGTGATTAATACCCCCAAAAGACTGCTTTATAAACTGAGGAAGTTCCTAGTAACAGAATACCTTGCAAACAAACTAAAAAGAGATATTGTTCTTGGCAATAACTCTGTAATTTGTCAAAATAGAGTTATGGTTCTTGTACACTGCACTTCCTCTTAATGTGCTTGACCATTGTATGAAGTCGTATTGAATTCCAACAAGATGTTTTCGAATTATTTTCCGGACAAGTAAAAGTAACAAAGGGCAATAACTCTGAAATGAGTCAAGATAGAGTTATTGTTCTTTTGCACTGCACTTCCTCTCATTGTGCTTGACCATTGTATGAAGTTGTATTGAATTCCAACCAGTAGTTTTCGAAAAATGCTCCGAACAAGGAAAAGTAACAAAGGGCAATAACTCTGTTATAAGTCAAGATGGAGTTATGGTTTCTTGTGTACGGCACTTCCTCTCATTGTGCTTGACCATTGTATGAAGTTGTATTGAATTCCATCCAGTAGTTTTCGAATTATGCTCTGGACAAAGAAAAGTAACAAAGGAGAATAACTCTGTAATGAGTCAAGATAGTTATGGTTCCTGTGCACTGCACTTCCTCTCAATGTACTTGACCATTGTATGAGGTTGTATTGAATTCCAACAAGTAGTTTTCAAGTTATGCTTTGGACAAGAAAAAGTAACAAAGGAAAATAACTCTGTAATGAGTCAAGATGGAGTTATGGTTCTTGTACACTGCACTTCCTCTCATTGTGCTTGACCATTGTATGAGGTTGTATTGAATTACAACCAGTAGTTTTCAAGGTATGCTTCGGAATAGGAAAAGTAACAAAGGGCAATAACTCTGTAATGAGTCAAGAAAGAGTTATGGTTCTTGTACACTGCACTTCCTCTCATTGTGCTTGATCATTGTATGAAATTGAATTGAATTCCAACTAGTAGTTTTCAAGTTATGCTCCGGACAAGGAAAAGTAACAAAGGGCAATAACTCTGTAATTAGTCAAGATGGAGTTATGGTTCTTGTGCACTGCACTTCCTCTCAATGTGCTTGACCATTGTATGAGGTTGTATTGAATTCAAAATAGTAGTTTTCAAGTTATGCTCCGGACAAGCAAAAGTAACAAAGGGCAATAACTCTGTAATTAGTCAAGATGGAGTAATAGTTCTTGTGCACTGCACTTCCTCTCAATGTACTTGACCATTGTATGAAGTTGTATTGAATTCCAACTAGTAGTTTTCAAGTTATGCTCAATTCAAACACCGCTAATTTTGTAATGCACTGCTTGTCGCCCTGACAACATAAACAGCTGATTGGGAATTATAACTGTTGTTTGACTGTTTTTAGACAATGGCCTATGCAATTAAGCAGAACTGAAAACAAATTTGATGCAATTATGCGAAACACTTGTAACAGGATTGCATGAATTCTTGCCATTATTGAAATACTATTTATTTATTTACTGTTCTAAACACTGATCTTCAGGGGGTACTAATGTTCACTGATTTCATGAATTCTGTTAAATATACATTCTTCAACAAAACCTTAATATTCCTACTCCACAGAGGCCTTTTTTTGACCACTTGAACATATCAGTAACTTTATTTGCTTTTTAGAAACCCATCGTATGCTCCTCTGAGGGAAAACTACATGAATTTTGGTAACATTAATTCCTTCAATGTTTCTATTTGCCACAGGGAATATAGTGCCTTGTTTGTACTTTTACTTATCACTTTCCATAAACTATAGCCACTGGAAAAGAAAGAATAGATATAGATTTAAAACTGTATAAAATACCTCATGTTGTAAGAATATCTTGTACATTTCTGGCAAAATCACTGGAGCTACATGTACCATCTGTGTGTCCGTCACATCTTGTGTAAATTCTGAAATTAAAACAATGTCTCTGAATCATTCAGTTCACAACTTTGTATGAATATAAGGTTTCTTACTGGAATCTTATTTAATGACGAGAAAAAAATGAATGCTGCTCTTAACCTCTCATGGTTGCATTGTGATAACTACTGCTGCTAGGTTACAATATGATGGAGTTACGTATAATCTGAAACTTGATGCAACGAGAGGCCCAAAACGGCCAGTATCGCTCTACTAGGTTTTAGCAAAATCTTTCATAATGTTATCAAGGAAAAGCTTACAGAAGTCATGGTGATCTTGACCATGACCCACTGACCCCCAAAGACAGCGAGAATCATCTATTCAGTAAGACCAATTATCCTATGAAGATTAAAGATTGTTGTTGATACTTAGATCTCAAAATATTGAGCGGAAATGATTTTCAAAGTATGGGTAACTGTGACCCACTGACCCCAAAAATAATAGGGATTAACTACAGATTGCAAGTTTTATCAAAACTGTTACTTGTAGAGAACTGTCAAGGAAAAACTAACGGAGGTCACTTGACCTTGACCCTTGACCCACTGACCTAAAAACAATAGGGACCATCTACAAGATGCAGACTACCTTCTGAGCAAGTTTCATGAAAGTTGAATAAAAATTGAGACATGTAGTGTTATAAAGGAAAAGCTATCAGGTCACTGTGACCTTGACCTTTGACCCAAATCCAGTAAAGTTTATAAAAGTCGAGAAGACAAAGAGCAACCCAAACTGGTGAGTTCATCTATTTGTTATGAGAAATGAATCTAATCTAGACCAAGCTAAATTTCTGATGAAGGAGACTATGTTTGCTGCTCTGTATTATGTTTTAAACACTTAAGAACAAACAAGAGCTATCACTAAATGTGATCAATACCCCCCGAAAGACTGCTTTATAAACTGAGGAAGTTCGTAGTAACAGAATACCTTGCAAAAGAAAACTAAACTAGATGGTTATTTTTGTCACAAAAACAAATGTCTCCCAAATGGCAGTTTGTCAATGATTGTAATACTGAGACAGGATATTAAAATAAAATAATTGTGGAGAAGAAGTGAAGATAAATAATTAAATTCCATTGTTGAGTGGGGAATGTGTCTGTTACATCTCATCACAGTTGCTGAACACTTCGTTCAGACACGAAATACAGTCACATGACTTTTGATCTCTAATTGTGACCTTGACCTTGAACAAAGGTGGTCGTTACACGTATGCGCTCTGCACATCGTCTCAATATGGTGAACATTTGTGGTGAGTTATTCTAAAATCCTTCAAGGGGTACAAGAGATATGGAGCGGACACAAAATATAGTCACATCACCTTTGATACAGTACACGCAATCTAATTGTCATTATCATCTTAGTAACAAATAAAGCTACCACTTTCTTGTAATAATCTCATTAAAATATATACACAACTTTAACCTGTACTTATATCTAGTGAGTTAATTGCTATATTTAATGTTTTTCCAAGATGATAAAGGGTAAAGCCTTCTCTATTAAGCTTCCAATTAAAATATGTTACAAACGAGAAATTGACCAACGGTCACTGTGACCTTGACCTTTGAACTACTGACCCCAAAAACAATAGGGATCATCTGCTCAATAAGACCATTCATCCTATGAAGTTTGAGAGCTGTAGGTCAAAAGGAACTCTAGTTATCGTCCGGAAACGAAGAATGGACTGACGGACTGACGGACTCCCCCCAGTTTGAGGGTTGTAGGTCAAAAGGAACTCTAGTTATCATCCGGAAATGAGAAATTGACCAACGGTCACTGTGACCTTGACCTTTGACCTACTGACCCCAAAAACAATAGGGATCATCTGCTCTATAAGACCAATCATCCTATGAAGTTTGAGGTCTGTAGGTCTAAAGGAACTCTAGTTATCATCCGGAAACGAGAAATTGACCAACGGTCAGTGTGACCTTGACCTTTGACCTACTGACCCCAAAAACAATAGGGATCATCAGCTCTATAAGACCAATCATCCTATGAAGTTTGAGGGCTGTAGGTCAAAAGGAACTCTAGTTATCATCCGGAAACGAGAAATTGACCAACGGTCACTGTGACCTTGACCTTTGAACTACTGACCCCAAAAACAATAGGGATCATCTGCTCAATAAGACCATTCATCCTATGAAGTTTGAGAGCTGTAGGTCAAAAGGAACTCTAGTTATCGTCCGGAAACGAAGAATGGACGGACGGACTGACGGACTGACGGACGGACGGACTGACGGACAGGGCAAAAACAATATGTCTCCCCCCGAGGTGGGGGAGACATAAATAGAGATATTGTTCTTGGCAATAACTTGGTAATAACTCAAGATAGAGTTATTGTTCTTGTAAAAATGGGCAATAACTCTGTAATGAGTCAAGATAGAGTTATGGTTATTGTAAACTGCACTTCCTCTCATTGTGCTGCACCATTGTATGAAGTTGTATTTAAAATGGGCAATTACTCTGCAATTACTAAAGACAGAGTTATGGTTCTTGTACACTGCACTTCCTCAAGTTGTGCTTGACCATTGTATGCAGTTGTATTGAATTCCAACCAGTAGTTTTCAAGTTATGCTCCTGACAAGGAAAAGTAACAAAGGGCAATAACTCTGTTACTACTCAAGAGAGAGATATGGTTCCTGTGCACTGCACTTCCTCTCAATGTGCTTGACCATTGTATGAAGTTGTATTGAATTCCAACCGGCAGTTTTCAAGTTATGTTCGGACAAGGAAAAGTAACAAAGGGCAGTAACTCTGTACTTAGTCAAGATTGAGTTATGGTTCTTGTGCACTACATTCCTCTCATTGTGCTTGACCATTGCATGAAGTAGTATTGCATTCCATCCAGTAGTTTTGGAATTAAGCTCCGGACAAGGAAAAGTAACAAAGAGCAATAACTTTGTAATTAGTAAAGAGAGAGATATGGTTCCTGTGCACTGCACATTGACCATTGTATGATGTTGTATTGAATTTCAACTGGTAGTTTTCAATTTATGTTCGGACAAGGAAAAGTAACAAAGTAATAACTCTGTAATTAGTCAAGATAGAGTTATGGTCCTTGTGCACTGTACTTCCTCTCAATGTTCTTGACCATTGTATGAAGTTGTATTGAATTCCAACATGTAGTTTTCAAGTTATGCTCTGGACAAGGAAAAGCCCGACTAACCACTGGGTGACTCCTATATACCCCCTAAACTTCATTTTGGTGGAATAAAGATGAACCTGTTCACGTGTTGAATCCTGTGACAGAAGCAGACATAATCCTATGTAAAAGGCATTTGCGGGCAACTTAATCTTGAAAAACTTCAGAAAAATGTGACAAATAAAGTTGAATCACTATTTCTTTGGATGGCAAAACATTGCCAAGAATGCCACCAGTTTTCAAATAAAGAAATGTGATATGAAAACTGCTGCATTCCTAACAGATCCCCCTTCCCATCTTGACATCTGGCTTTTATGTTTATGTACCAAGGTCGCCTGCTATGAATGAAACACCCATCGTATATATAGATATACATATTTCTGTCTGTTTTTATGTTTGATAGGACTCTGCAGATGCATGTACCTTTCAACTCTCAGCAAAGACAGCACGGGGAGTGGTGAAGGGTAAATTTATCTATGCAAAATATCTAAGCTCTAAGCCTTTTGGTTTCAGAAGAAGATTTTTAAAGTTTTTCCTACTTGTTGCCATAGCAACCAGAGTTTTGCATGGAATGGAATTCTTTGAACAATTGACGGACTTCCTGTTCTTGAGAAGGAGATTTTTACAAATTTTCCTTTCTGATGCTGTCGCAAACTAGGGTTCTGCATGTAAAGGAATTATTTGAACACTTATGATACAGCTTCATGTAAGGAATATCCCTGCAAAGTTTCATCAACATTGGCCGAGTGATTTCATAGAACATGTTGTTTGAAGGAAAATGTGAATGGACAACGTACGATGAGGGATCCTAATAATGCAGCATGAATAATTAACAAAGTAAAGCAAACATGCTCTTACTTCACATACTGGGGCACAAGAAATCTGCTGAAGAATCAATTCCATACTCTTTCATTAGAAAATAACTACTGTACAATAGATCAATTGTTGTTATCTTTTTTACAATATATAAGCAAATCTAAAAGTGTTGTACCTGCTAAAACTCGCATAGCACCGTGGACAGCATTTGTATCTCCACTTGTAAGGGCTTGCATAAGAATCTGAAACAAATCTGGCCATGCCTCAGGCCAATCCCAGTGTGCAATTGCAGACACAGCATAGGCGACACTTGACCGTACTTTACTTATACTTTCCTTTAAACCAACTGGTAAAATCTTCCTGATCTGTTCTTTAGACTGAATAAGAGACAAGAGGGCCAAGATGGCATAAAATGATTAGAATTACACATAACTACCAGGTTTTTAGAAAACAGGGCCAAAAATGGCCCTATATCAATTACCTGGCTAGTCTAGGGCTGAGTATCAATAACTAGATGGGTGTTCAGTAGAACACTTGTGTCGCCCTCTTATGCTTTGTCAGAATAACCAACAATTTTGTGACAAAATCTTAGTGTAACAAGAGCACCGCAAAGCGCAGCAATATACGCCCGAAGTGTTGTATCAGAGAATGGGAGCAAAATTTAAGCTGTTGAAGCCCAACGGACAGGAACAAGAATAAACAAGAGCTGTCCCTCACAAGTGACGAATGCCCCCGAAAGAGGTGTCTCACAGTCTGTGTCCTCTCCATGTGCTCAATAAATGTGCTATGTAATTTTAAAATCCTTCCATGCATGACAGAGTAATCATGCATACAGTATTCCATTACTTTAAACACTAAGTGTGACCTTGACCTTTGAGGTAGGGACTTGGGTATTGCACGCGACACATCCGCTTGATGTGCTAGACATTTGTGCCAAGTTATTTTAAAATCCTTCAAAGCATAATAAAGTTATAGTCCGGACACAAATGTATGCATATATACAGGATTCCATTACCTATAAACTCTAAGTGTGACCTTGACCTTTGTGGTAGGGATGTGGGTCTTGCACGCGACACGTCGTCTTGATGTGCTAGACATTTGTGCCAAATTATTTTAAAATCCTTCAATGCATGACAAAGTTACAGTCCGGACACGAATGTGTGCATATATGCATATATAAGAGGAATCCATTACCTTCAAACTCTAAGTGTGACCTTGACCTTTGAGCTAGGGACGTGGGTCTTGCACGCGACACGTCGTCTTGATGTGCTAGACATTTGTGCCAAGTTATTTTAAAATCCTTCAATGCATGACAAAGTTACAGTCTGGACACGAATGTGTGCATATATGCATATATAGAGGAATCCATTACCTTCAAACTCTAAGTATGACCTTGACCTTTGAGCTAGGGACGTGGGTCTTGCACCCGACACGTCGTCTTGATGTGCTAGACATGTGTGTCTAGTTATTTGAAAATCCTTCAATGCATGACAAAGTTACAGTCCGGACACGAATGTGTGCATATATAGAGGATTCCATAACCTTCATACTCCAAGTGTGACCTTCACCTTTGAGGTAGGGATGTGGGTCTTGCACGCGACACGTCGTCTTGATGTGCTAGACATGTGTGCCAAGTTATTTTAAAATCCTTCAATGCATGACAAAGTTACAGTCCGGACACGAATTTGTAAGTGGGGACGCACGGACGGACAGACGGTCAGACGGACAGACGGTGCAATTTTAATATGCCACCCTTCGGAGGCATAAAAAATTAAGCAAACAAAATAGGATCTCCCAAATAAAAACAAGAGCACTGTAATCAAGAGCAAATGCAGAGCAATATCCACACAGTTATATGACGCTTGAACCCTAAGTGTGACCTTGACCTTGAAGTGAGCCATCCGGAACATGGCTTCTGCACATCGTCTCAATGTGGTAAACAATTGTGTCAGGTTTCTTCGAAATCCTTCACGGGGTTCAAGAGTTACAGAGCGGAAGGGAAACAAGAGCTGTCAGTAGGACAGCGTGCTCGACTTTTTTAGTGCTTGCCAATAAAACAAAACTTTGACAGTTAAGGGCACACAAGATTTTAACCAGGAATTTCTAAGTACAAATCAAGAAAATTTTTCACAGAGTTATCTTCTTTTGCTTACAGATAGGTCTTACGATGGTACATAAGTACTCCAACTTTCAAAGTAATATCTCAAATGGTTAAGTTAACAAGTGGACAAGAATGAAAATTTTAACTGAGTTTCTAAGTCAAAAAGGGCCATAATTCAAATAAAATCCTTGACAGAATTATCTTCTCCTGCCCATGTTTGGGAATCATGATGGTAAACAAGTATTCCAAATTTCAAATTAATATCTCAAACAGTTCAGTCAAAAAGTGGACTGGTACGAAAAACTTAACCAAGATTCTAAGTCGATAAAAGGCCTTAATCTTTAAAACAAATCCCTGACAGAGTTACCTTCTCTTGCATACAGATGGGGGTAATGATGTGAAATAGCATTAAAAGTTTCAAAGCAATATCTCAAAGGGTTAAGGCAATAAGTGGATTTTACCCATATTCAATGTATTTTCTGAGTCAAAAAGGGGCATAATTCTGTCAAAAACCTTGACAGAGTTATGTCCTCTTGTCTGTTGATGGTGTTCGTGATGGTAAATAAGTATGGTTAGTTCCAAAGCAATACCTCCAATGGTTTTGAAATAAAGTGAGGTGGTACGAAAAACTTAACCAAGCTCAATACACTTTCTAAGTCCAAAAAGGGCCATAATTCTGTCAAAAACCTTGACAGAGTTATGTACTCTTGTCTGTAGATGGAGGTTATGATGGTAAACAAGTATGGTAAGTTTCAAAGCCATACCTCTAATACTTTTGAAATAAAGTGAGGTGGTACGAAAAACTTAACCAAGCTCAAAACACTTTCTAAGTCCAAAAAGGGCCATAATTCTGTCAAAAATCTTGACAGAGTTATGTACTCTTGTCTGTAGATGGAGGTTATGATGGTAAACAAGTATGGTAAGTTTCAAAGCCATACCTCTAATACTTTTGAAATAAAGTGGGGTGGTACGAAAAACTTAACCAAGGTGTGACGCCAACGCCGACGCCGCGCCGGGGCGAGTAGGATAGCTCCCCTTTTCATAGAAAAGTCGAGCTAAAAAAGTCATATGACCTTTGAACCCCTAAGTTTGACCTTGACCTTGAAGCGAGCCATCCGGAACATGGCTTCTGCACATCGTCTCAATGTGGTAAACATTTGTGTCAGGTTTCTTCAAAATCATTCATGGGGTTCAAGAGTTACAGAGCGGAAGGGAAAAAAAGTCATATGACCTTTGACCCCTGAGTATGACCTTGACCTTGAATCCAGCCATCCTGAACATTGCTTCTGCACGTCGTCTCAGTCTGGTTAACATTTGTGTCAGGTTTCTTCGAAATCCTTCCAAGGGGTTCAAGAGTTACAGAGCGGAAGGGAAACAAAATCATATGACCTTTGACCCCTGAGTATGACCTTGGCCTTGAATCCAGCCATCCGGAACATTGCTTCTGCACGTCGTCTCAGTCTGGTTAACATTTGTGTCAGGTATCTTCGAAATCCTTCAAGGGGTTCAAGAGTTACAGAGCGGAAGGGAAACAAAATCATATGACCTTTGACCGCTAAGTATGACCTTGACCTTGAATCCAGCCATCCGGAACATTGCTTCTGCACGTCGTCTCAGTCTGGTTAACATTTGTGTCAGGTTTCTTCGAAATCCTTCAAGGGGTTCAAGAGTTACAGAGCGGAAGGGAAACAAAATCATATGACCTTTGACCGCTAAGTATGACCTTGACCTTGAATCCAGCCATCCAGAACATTGCTTCTGCACGTCGTCTCAGTCTGGTTAACATTTGTGTCAGGTTTCTTCGAAATCCTTCAAGGGGTTCAAGAGTTACAGAGCGGAAGGGAAATTGCTAACGGACAGACGGACGGACGGACGGACACCGAGGCGATAACAATATACGTCCCTTCGGGCGTATAAAAAGGGGCATCTGTCAAATATGACCTTGACCAACAAACTTTGGCGGCCTCATGACCCTTATGTCATAAGCAATACAATTTGAAAGTTTGATTAAGAAATCTTAAGAAATGGCAAAGTTATAGCCAACATTAAGTTTTCGTGACAACAAAATCTATGTTTTTAAATTTGGCGGCATCACAACCCTTTTGACATAAGCAATACAATTTGAAAGTTTGATAAGGAAATCTTAAGAAATGGCAAAGTTATAGCAAAAATCTAAGTATAAAGGGGATTAACTCTGTCAAATATGACCTTGACCTACAAACTTTGGCAGCATCACGACCCTTATGTCATAAGCAATGCAATCACAAACTTGACCCTTATGTCATAAGCAATGCAATTTGAAAGTTTGATAAAGAAATATTGAAAGTTATAGCCAACATCAAGTTTTCGTGACAAAATCTAAGTACAAAAAGGGGTATAACTCTGTCAAATATGACCTTGACCTACAAAATTCAAATTTGAACAATCTTGGTATAGGTCCATTAGGCAATGCAACATGCCAAATATATAAGCTCTGGTCCTTCCTCTTCTTGAGAAGAAGATTCTTAAAAAACTTTCCATTGCCATGGCAGCACGGCAGAGTTCTGCTTGGGATGGAATTATCTGAACAACTATGATAGGGCTTTATGCAAGGAACATCCCTACCAAGTTTGATCAATATTGGCCTAGTCGTTTTAGAGATGTTGTTTGAAGGAAAATGTGAACGTACACCGTACTACAGATGCCAGAGGGTGAGTGATCCTAATATCTCACTATGGCACAAAGAGGTGAAATCCCTAGGTGCACAACTTTACATGCTGATAAACATTCCTGTAAACTTTCAGG
The DNA here is from genome assembly GCA_022818135.1 of Saxidomus purpurata. Lineage (NCBI taxonomy): Eukaryota > Metazoa > Mollusca > Bivalvia > Venerida > Veneridae > Saxidomus > Saxidomus purpurata. The sequence goes on along the minus strand of JAFMSR010000011.1, from coordinate 14,000,331 downwards.
GCTGTACCTGAAATACTGCCGGACACAACACAAACTTTGTGATGGACAGACAACCCTGCCAAAACCAATCAAGGAAACAATATCATATCAAAATCAAATATCCATGATTCAAAACAAAAGTCAAAAATTTATAAACAATAGCACTAAGCGTACTAGAACTAAGATATAACTTAGAAAACTTACAGCAGTTGGAGTTTCCGGAGCTCTAAACTTCTCAGAGTGCAGACACCAGTGAACTTCAACATACTGCTTTAACAACACAGATGCTAATTGCCGAATTGCAAGTGGACCATTTGGATCCACTGTAAGTTCTGCTAAGTGAACACCAAACTCTGCAAAAACAAAACAAAAACAAACCAAATCTGAGTCCACTATTATCAATTTTCCACAGCTGTTTCCATACTACCTAGTACACAGTCAACAGTTGTAAAGTGGTAGTTTGTGGCATTTTTTAAAACCTTTGATGGGCCATTTCAGAAGAATTATTTAAACATCCAGGGCAAGTTGGTTATGGGTAGAGAAGGTACTGGATTCATAGCATTTCTCCGGCAAAAAATGAAGATAAGAGCAAACCAATGAAACTTTCACAGAAGATTCTTAGATTCTACGGCGACTTTATTAACTTATTAGTTTGTCAACTGCTTCCAAAGCTCATGTGTAAATAAGGTCAGAAAAGGGCTAAACACATTCCATTTACAGCCATAAAATGCAAGTAATTATCGTAGAGTTTATTTTTTACACCTTCTCATTTTCCAGCAATACTGCATACTTGTGCATGTTGTATAAAATTTCAATTACGATTTTAAATAATAGTACAGTTCCATCCCAGGTACACATCCTATAACATGCACAACAAGAGCTGTCCCTCATAAGTGACGAATGCTACCCGAAAAAGGTGCCTCACAGTCTGTGTCCTCTCCATGTGCTCAATAAATGGGCTATGTAATTTTAAAATCCTTATATGCATGACAGAGTAACCATGCATACAGTATTCCATTACTTTTAAACACTAAGTGTGACCTTAACCTTTGACATAGGGACTTTGGTCTTGCACGCGACATATCGGCTTGATGTGCTAGACAATTTCTGCCAAGTTATTTTTAAATCAATCAATGGATGAAAAAGTTATAGTCTGGACACAAATGTATACATACATACAGGATTCCATTACCTAAAAACTCTAAATGGGACCATGACCTTTGAGGAAGGGACATGGGTCTTGCACGCGACACGTCGTCTTGATGAGCTTTGTGACATTTGTGCAAAGCTTTTTTAAAATCCTTCAATGCATGACAAAAGTTACAGTCGGGACACGAATATGTGCATATATGCATATATATAAGAGGAATCCATTACCTTCAAACTCATTCGTGACGTTGACCTTTGAGCTAGGGATGTAGGTCTTGCACGCGACACGTCGTGTTGATGTGCTAGACATTTGTGCCAAGTTATTTTAAAATCCTTCAATGCATGACAAAGTTACAGTCCGGACACGAATGTGTGCATATATGCATATATAGAGGAATCCATTACCTTCAAACTCTAAGTATGACCTTGACCTTTGAGCTATCAGGGGTCTTGCACACAACACATTGGCTTGATGTGCTAGACATTTGTGCCAAGTTATTTACCTTGACCTTAGACATAGGGACCTGGTTCTTGCGCATGACACTCCGTCTCATGATGGTGAACATTTGTGCCAAGTTAATTAAAATCCCTCCATGCATGAAAAAGATATGCTCCGGACAAAGTCATTCTTGAATTTAACCTTTAACCTCCAAGTGTGACCTTGACCTTAGACCTAGGGACCTGGTTCTTGCGCATGACACTCCGTCTTATGATGGTGAACATTTGTGCAAAGTTAAATTAAAATCCCTCCATGCATGAAAAAGATATGCTCCGGACTGTCATTCTTGAATTTAACCTTTAATCTCTAAGTGTGACCTTGACCTTAGACATAGGGACCTGGTTCTTGTGCATGACACTCCGTCTTATGATGGTGAACATTTGTGCAAAGTTAAATTAAGATCCCTCCATGCATGAAAAAGATATGCTCCGGGCAAAGTCATTCTTGAATTTAACCTTTAACCTCTAAGTGTGACCTTGACCTTAGACCTAGGGACCTGGTTCTTGCGCATGACACTCCGTCTCATGATGGTGAACATTTGTGCCAAGTTAAATTACAATCCCTCCATGCATGAAAAAGATATGCTCCTGCAGTCATTCTTGAATTTAACCTTTAACCTCTAAGTGTGACCTTGACCTTAGACATAGGGACCTGGTTCTTGCGCATGACACTCCGTCTCATGATGGTGAACATATGTGCCAAGTTAAATTACAATCCCTCCTTGCATGAAAAAGATATGCTCCGGACAAAGTCATTCTTGAATTTAACCTTTAACCTCTAAGTGTGACCTTGACCTTAGACATAGGGACCTGGTTCTTGTGCATGACACTCCGTCTCATGATGGTGAACATTTGTGCCAAGTTAAGTCAAAATCCCTCCATGCATGAAAAAGATATGGTCCGGATAAAATAGGACGGACGGACGCACGCACATACACCGAACCGCCAAAAGTGACAACTATATCCAGCTCACCGCAGCTTTTACCACTATGTTTTTTTTATTTAAAAAGAAATTTACTTTATTATCAATGCGGAACAGACCCTGACAGTGTTCGCGCCAAAACTGACCCCATGACCAGGCTGATGAAATTGCCCAATTGGACATTCGAAAATCAGCTTTTTTAAAAATGAATAATTTCATACAATTTACATTCCTTAACAAAGTTCAGATGTAGGGAATAAATTAAAAAGTGAATAAAAGTCATCTCGAGATTTTTTAACATAATTAAAATAAGTTTGAAATCACTGAAAAACACATTTTTTAACATTTTCAGTGCAAATCTTCATTAATGTTTCTGAAACAGCTAGGGAATGTTAATTGCATTAGTAGGGTATGAAAAAACTCTACATCGCCAAAATCCATTCATCCATTTCTGGCGCCAGGATTTTGGCACTTCTATTTTCAGTTTCCATATATATTATATGTGAAATCAGAAAAAGGACCGGCGCAACAAACTATACCTTTGTGTATCTTAATTTGGGTTTCTTTATAATTGTGTGTGCATTTTCTATGAACTTGAGCAGTTTTAGAACTTTCTGTTGACAAGTTTAAAAGAAAATGCCAAAAATGTCTTTTCTTGACACTTCGGAGACAAATTTTAGCAGGAAAACATGAACAATTCTGTACTTTTAAACTCTTTTTCAGATGTTTTTATCATACTCGACATGTTCACACCTTTTCCAAGTGAAGAAAATCATTTTTAAAGAAGCTGATTTTCGAAAGCCCGATTGTGCAATTTCATCAGCCTGATGACCTCAATCGGAACCTTCCGCGAATTCCAGCAGAGATCCCTTTCCAAAGGTTCTTGGGAATGTGATAATTGTCAAATCGGCAAGATGGCGGCAAATTGGTGAAAATCTGACCTGCTCGAAACTTTAGTTAGGCCAGGGTTTTTTTATTTTTCGTTTTACGGGAGCGCCGTACCTAAATATTGCAAAACCCAAATAAGAAAAAGATTCGAATTCTTAACTTTATTTTTATTTTTTCCGCCGCCCGTTGCTTCTATCTCCGAAAGAAAATAAAATTTAGTGTTATTTAACCTAACGCTAATTTCACAACAGCATTTCTCCAAGTATTTTGGAGTGACTTCGCGTGAAGTATTTATTAATTAAAATATTGGTAAAACACACCTGTAAAAGCAACCTGTTGATTTTAGATCCATTGAATCACAAAGATCGAATCAGACATCGCCGTCGACGTTTTTCGTTGAGAATCGCCGCTACTGTATACTATCACAGCGTTATGTTGTTTTTTTTATTGTTTCAAAAAGTATTGAGTTATTTCTTTGTCAGAACCTAAAATATTTATCACCTTTATGTTGATTTAAAATATTTATTCCGTTAAAAATCCGCTGTCCCTTAGCATTGTCACTCGCGATAGGTGTGAAGAATATGGCCTGTCGTACTAATCCAGTCAATTATGAAATTGTTGGCAAATCCAAGCTGTGTGACACCGCTGACTGAGTTGTGAATGCAAAAAGTATTTATCAATTAACATTTCCAATTGTTCTGTATTTAAATCAAAACGTTCTGTTTTAAAGAAAATCGTAGGCGTTCCAGCGTGTCCGCTTTTTTTGTCATTAATTGTTTCATCAACTGTCAAAGCCAACGCTTTTCCAGTAACAATTTTCTGCTATTTATTTTAATGAATACCTTTTGCCGAAATATTTATTTTTACTGCAACCTCTTTTATTCATAAAGATAAAGCCGCAGGTGTCACGAGATCAAAGAACAAACGCCGACGCACATTGTACATGTGAGTTTGTTTGATCTTAGTGAAGCACGTGGCATCAAATAGATCGAGATATTTGACAGTTTGAGACATGAAAAAGTAATTCTTGACAATAGTCTGATAATTTTGGATTATAGAAACAATAGTTTGGAATAGATAATGTTATGAGTAAGTTTTATTTTTGTTGATAAAATATATTGAACACGCTATACAAATGTACGTCGGTCGGCAAATATTTTTGAATGTTACATGCATACAACTCAAAAACATTTCACGTGTAGACACATTTCTACCGGCTATAATAAATTTGATTTTTATGTCCCGTAAACCCGTTCATTTACCTGTAAAATCACGCGAAGTGATGCAATTTTACTCCCGCGAAGTGACGCGATATTTCTCCGTACACGAAGTCACTTCATGCACTCCCAAGCTCACTCGAAGTCACGTTATTTGTCTCCGAGTTACTCCCGCGAAGTGTGGAGTTCGCGTTTTTTGCATAATCCTCCAGGCCTGTACTGTACGTCTGTAACAACTTGCGTCTGAAAAAAAAAACCGACCTACCTACCCTATTTCTTTGACCAATGTTACCTGAACCACACAAATTTTTTTTTAGCCTTTACACTTTTTGGTCGAAAATATGTCTAAAGTAACCAAGAGAAAAACAAGAGCTGTCCCTCACAAGTGACGAATGCCCCCGAAAGAGGTGTCTCACAGTCTTTGTCCTCTCCATGTGCTCAATAATTGTGGTATGTAATTTTAAAATCCATGCGACACATCGGCTTGATGTGCTAGACATTTGTGCCAAGTTATTTTAAAATCCTTCAATGCATGACAAAGTTACAGTCCGGACACGAATGTGTGCATATATACAGGATTCCATTACCTTCAAACTCTAAGTGTGACCTTGACCTTTGAGGCAGGGACGTGGGTCTTGCACGCAACACGTCGTCTTGATGTGCTAGACATTTGTGCCAAGTTATTTTAAGATCCTTCAAAGCATGACAGAGTTACAGTCTGGACACGAATTTGTAAGTGGGGACGCACAGACAGACGGACAGACAGACAGACGGTGCGATTTTTATATGCCACCCTTTGGGGGCATAAAATCTTTAGACCCAACCGGGAATCGAAACCCAGTATCTTTGGCATGAAAGGTGCACACACAGTCATGTCGCTAAAGAGGTATCCCAACAGCCAGTAGGCTGTTTGAAGTGACCTATATCACTACACTCTTCCCCTCTTTATGTTATGGCGCCGGACATCAACTGTGCAGCCTTGCTAGCCCATTATTGCTCCCCTGGTGGCCTATTCCCAGTCACCGAGTTATCAGAACTTATCCTCGTCGCCATTGAAGTAACCGAGAGGAGAACAACCTTTAGGCCAAACCGAGAATTGAACCCAGTACCTTTGGCATGACAAGCTCACACTCAACCATGTCACTAATAATCATCTTGTGAAAATGACAGCTTGTTTTGCCTTTATAATACAGAACTATTATACAACAGGCAGTATGGAGTACAAAACAAGTGTGCACAACTTCAAAACATACATTCTATAAAGGTTTCCAAAAAAAAAGAAAAAAATATGGAAAATCCATCTTATTTTTATTCTTTTTTCTCGACGCTCATTTTTCGACATCTTTTTCTTATCTTTATTCCCTCCTCCTGGCGCTTATTTTTGAAAAAATTCCTGTAAAACGAAAAATAAAAAAACTCTGGCCTTATGCTTTACGTTAAATAGATAAAATTTCATTTTCAAATTTGGCAAATGAAAAGATTATAGTCTGATTAATAAAAATATTTATTGTTTTCACTCATTTCTCATGAAATAGTGGAATGTGAGCGTGTCAGTTTTGACACAATTATTGGTACGATTTCCCTACAGAGTAAGCGTAGACAGACCGGACCAGTACGCGGACGCTACCAGTACGCGGACACTTCCGTTTTCGGCGTTTTCTAAATCAAAGAATCTTTCTTGCATTATTTTGATAATTACATAATTTTATTCGTACAGTATCAGTTCTTCTTCTGGTATAATAAATGTATTCTTGCATTTCCCGATTTTCAACTGGTAATCAAACAAACAGAGAGGAACTCAAAAGGTAAATGTGAAAAAATCATATTTTTCGTTAATAAAGTAGTAATATTAATAACGATCGGGTTAAAAATAACCCTATTGTAAGAAAATTCGAAGTTTTTAATGATGATAACTCTTTTTTTAAAGAAATTGTATAAAAATTTCACCACGAAGCCTAAAATGTGGCATCAATTGTGAATGGCATGCCGATCATTTAGGTGCATCTGCACCTGTTACACAAAATTTTTCTTCTTCTTTTTACTTGTTGGATGCATAGTTCAAGTTCTAGAAAAAAGCAATAATCCATAAATTGACGGTTTTTTTTACTTTGATGGACATAAAATTAATATTCATGGGAAATTGGGTGATGGATCATTTTAATTATGCACACGTACGATTACGAACTACGCACTCTATTTCCATCGCTAACCTCATGTGACTTTTAAATCAAATGGACAAAAAAATTTTTTTTCAATAATTAAACACTTGAATTCTTAAAAAAAGAATCATTAACAAATCTTTTCAAGGATCTAGACTATTCGTTTCATTCCGTTTTCTTCCAACAAGAGGGTGTCCGCGTACTGGTCAAATCGTTTGATTGCTAAAGGCCGTGACCGTACCTCGTGCAGAGCCAGACTGCGCATGCGCAGTGCGTTTTTTACACGCACAACTTTCTGTAAATTTCCGAACAAGGACTTATCTGAATAGATATGAAGACCGGATGATCTAAACCTGGACAGATTAGACACAACAAGTAGGTTGCCGGAAAAAGTGTCCGCCTACTGTTCTGGTCTGTCTAACGTTACCGTTGTCAAGCATACTAAACCAAACGAAACTACAAATTATGACAAGATGAAAATTCAACAATTAAATAGATGACGATATTTATCAATAATATTTCATGGTCTCAAGTGTACATTAATATGGTTCGAAGTGTCTACTTATTTGGTCCATATTTGGTCCGAAATGTCGATAGTCCGAAGTGGGTCGGCAACTGTTATTTTTTCTCTTGAAAAATACCTTCTGTAACTTCTAAGGCTTTGACCTGCTCCTCCCCACTAACTCTTGTTTTATGGTCTGGGGAAAGGATTGCTGTAAGGCTTTCGATTAACGCTTCTTTCAGAGTTTGATTATGCTCCGGCAACGTGACTCCTGCCATCTTTGACAGGGAATTTCGCGGGAAATATTATACATATAGTTGCGAATTTAAAGAATACGCGACATGTTACACGTATATTTCTCTTCGTGATAAAGTATCAAAATGGTTCGATTTGCCTTTTCTTCTACATTTTTTATATAGAATGTGAGGGGGAAAATTACATACGAATATAAGTAAATGCCAGTTTTACTTGACACATCGTTTCCGAATTTGACAACCACTTCCGGAAGATACCGGTAAAAGTAGATAGTTTTGGCAAACGAAGAATCTGCTGAATCCATCATTAAGAAATAATGATGTTGAAAGATACTATAGTCAATGTCTGTACCTTAATTTTATTGGTTGTATGCAATTGTTCTTTTGCAAGACAAGATTCAATAAATAAGGAATTATCGATAACTGAAGCCAATAGGAAAATTGACATCTCTACTCATCTTGTAAAGATAGTGTCAACAATTACGGTAGAAAATGGAGGAAAATCTTCAGCTGGATACTTTCTTGTGCCTGTTGACACATCTCTACAAAATCATATTTCTTTCCTTGGAGCAACAGTAAGTTTATTTCCAGTATCCTAGTCCTTTAGTTTCAGTGACCCTTAGCCTAATTAATTTGGCGTTTCAGTGTGACCCCTTTCACCGATCTGATATTTAATAACTGTCACACCTCTACGACTAATTTTAAAGTGCTCATACCTGGGCAGAAATCCAACGAGAGGAATGACCCTGTTTGTAATGAATTTTTAAAGTAATCCCGATATTTATCACATTTAAACTTAGTATGTGCAAGGTCTTTCAAATAGTATGGTCTGGAAACGCCCTCTATAAATTAGCCTGATTTGGCGTTTCAGTGTGACCCGTTTCAGAGATCTGATATTTTATAACTGTCGCACCTCTACGCCTAATTGTAAAGTGCTCAGAACTGGGCAGAAATCCGACGAGCGGAATGACCCCGTTAGTAATGAATTTTTAAAGTATCCCCGATATATATCACATTTAAACTTTGCATGTGACAAGAAAAAACATTTATCTTGAAGGAAATAACACTGCTTTACTGATGAGATGTATTCAACATAAAAAGATTTGACGGCGAAACTGTTGCATCTGTTTTCTTGTATATAACGCAAATAAACCAGTGCAGCAGTAATTTTCAGCATTGCCGATTACGCACACACTGTGTATAACCGTGCAGTCAACCGATTACGCCAGCGCACACATATGATTGTGCAAAACTTACCGATACTTCTCACTTGGAATGTAAGATTTATAACGCATAGTGTAATTTGTGTTTATATTTCTTCTCACATGAAAACAAAGACTGCATACTGAACAAAAATATATACATATAGCGTATTATGCAGTTTCATTAACTTATAATATGGTAGTGTAATATGGTCACCGAAAGTGATAAGTAATTTCAAGTATATCATTGATATTCGGGAAAGATGATTCCTCGTCTTTTATCGCTGATCTCTAGGCGTCTTTAATTCTAAAATGTACAAAATCCTTTAATACCTTATAACAATATAATTAAATATATGATAATAAAATCATAATAATGAAGACTTTATTTATAGTAGTTCTAACATATTTGGCGCAAGAACAATTTTCAATTAAAAAATACTTCTATGTTGTTTTTTTTAATTATTTTTTGTTTCGTTTGAAATAAATTTAATCTTGCACAGGGTTCTCTGTAGGATTTTGAAAGTAGGAGTCCAGGACTCCTATGTCAGAAAAAATAGGAGTCTCATCTGAAAATGTTGGAGTCCCATGTTTTTAAATACAGCGCGCTGACCCAAAACGAAGATTGGCTTCTACATGAATGTATTACAGTATTGCAATGGTATGATATAAATAGATTGCCTGGGATAACACAAGGAAACAAGTGTGTTTTTTTTTCAACTGTATTGTTTTCAAATATGAAAATATGCAAAATATATACAAAACAAGCTATATAAGCAATGCCAGTGTATCAGAGTCGAAATATTGATATTTTTAAAGCAAAAAGAAAGTGCTTATTTAGTAATCTGATTCATTACTCTTATGCTTAATAAGCACTCATGCGTTTTGACTGTTTACACCACGAACAGATTGCTATACTATCATTATGAGTCACTTTTTCAATCCAAGGAAATGTCCCATACCAAGAATCATTCCATACATTTCCATCTTTTTTCACCGAACTTTCACTTTCAGAATCGTCGGTCAGGCATTTCCTTTTATGCCCATTTTGTCCCAAAGTTATTTGATCTAGTCTAAGAGTAAACTAAATATATCGACTGCAAGACCGACCGATTTTACAAACATATTACATAGATGTCTGTTTTTACGTGGCCGTCGTATAAAGCAAAAAGCCCTGGCGCCGGCTGGCGCACAATTACAATAGTTGGGCTAGTCTAAGAGGTGTTGTGAAACTTTGTAAAATGCTCAAACGCTGGTCCGTATATATCTCAAAATGTTTCCATTGTTGAAACAATATTAAAAATTGAGCAATGATTATGTCTTTTTAATTTGTAACGTTTCCGAAAAAGAAAGGTTATCATTGTGCAAACTCGCTAATTTTCGGTCACTCCTCTGCAAATACGCGACTAATTTGCAACATGATTTAATCCAATTATCACAATTAAAATATTCGGCCTTTTCTTTACAAAGGCATAAAATGATGTTAGTTCAATATATACATTGTCGCATGTCTACATAAACACAATTACACACGACACCTGTCAATCAAGTATTGGAAAACACCACGCGTGTTTATTGGTTTAACGGATAAACGGGTACACAGAATTACCTTTCATCAGCTGTCAAATCGTGTCTTGTATATTGTCATGAATCGGGGGCACGCGCGTTTCACGGAAATTGTATGCGCCCGTGGAATCATTGTCGGATTTTTTTAGCGTCCTTTTGGGAAAAGTATGCGTACAAATACGCGGATTTAAGCGTTTCCGAGAACCCTGCTTGCATATGAGTCTATGGTCAAGACTGAATTTTCACCTTTAACTGAATGAAGATATGAATGCGATCTGATAATCCGATTGGTTAACTGGCTAGTATGCGAAGCCGAAAATATGCAAGCATATATTATAGTAATTTTGATCTTTAGAAAAGTTCTCTTTGTAATTGTAATTGGAACTAAAAGAATTGGGTACGAAACTGAAACGCTTGGAAAGTGTCTATCGATCGTTATAACAAACATGGCGGCGGCCACAGTGTTCGCCTTGACAGTAGAAAAATTAATTAATGACAACTAAAAGAATGCCACTAAGAATTATTGCATATATTGATGAGATCTATGTCTTCAATGTACATATAGCACACATTTGTGACCACTTATGCCTGTAACAACTTGCAACTGAACAAAAACACAAAAAAAGCCGACCTACCTACCCAACCCTATTTCTTTGACCAATGTTACCTGAACCACACATTTTTTTTTTAGCCTCATGGTTGTAGAGAAGTCACTGAAAAATTTGCGCGTTTGCAGATGATTAACAGCGCCATTTTCAATCATTCAAGGATGTTCAGTTTTGCTTTCATTTCATTATATAAATGAATAAAAGGGTCTTTGCTACAAAAGATCTACAGAAATGATCACAATTCAAAAAGTTGTTAGGACGAACAAACTTAGTGTAAGGATGCCCACGAGTTTGCTTTTAGTCGCCCTGCAGGACGAGTGACTTGAAAAATGTTTTCCCACCCCTGAACGCGAAGTCCTACGACCAATATTTTCACGCCGCAAAGTGACTCCACTAAATGGAGTAATTTACGTTTTTTCTGAGAGTTTCTTGAAGTCACGTTAGTTCCACTCACAGAACAGTGATTAAACCTCGCTCACATTGTTGAGAATCAAGTGTGCTCTACTACAGTACACGCAAGGTGTTTTTTCCAAATGTCACCCAGTCACCGCGACAGAAATTCATTCTAGGTGACCAGTCACGGTGACGAGGTCACCCTAAAAAAGTTTTGGTCACCCAAACGGCCACCGCGACCATTTCCGATGCGCTGAGATATTCGGTCGCCGGTGATTCACGGTGGCCGGTCGCGGTGAATCGCGGTGACCAACTCGACTGAAATAAAGTATTTTACAATTATTTTATTATATTTATTGGTGTACAAAATGTAGAATACATCAATTTCTGTAAATACTTTTTATTTTTCATCTACGGTCTCTATTATTAGCACATCGTCACCCGGGGTATTTCTGTTCGAATTGCCACTCGGTATTACTGCATAAAAAATCATCATTTTTAGATACATGTATAATTGTTTCAAAACGTTTTCTTTCCTTCCTGAACTTATATTTATCACGTTTATGTAGATTTAAAATAATAATTCACGTAAACAATGTGCCGTAATTGGTCAATCTTTTTAATCCCAACTTGCCTTTTGTCAATCACGGTGGGTGTGAAAAATATCGCCTGTAATAAAGGATGACATATTTAACTCAAAAAATTGTTTGCAAACCCAAGCTATTTGACACAATTACTTCTGAAAGATAACTGTCAATGTTGAGTGAATACGCATATTTGTCTGCGGAGATTTTGAGTATCTCTTGTCTTACGAAAGTCGACAGACAATGCATCGAAAGTGCGTAAATATTTAAATTATTGTAATAATTATATTGTCCAATGTTCGAATTTCTCAAATGCAAAAAAATGATCTAGATTTATATCAAAAGTAGTTAATGTTGTGTACCCGAAACACAATTGGCTCTGCGATATTTTTTGTTACCGCAAGGTTCAGTTGTGAGACCTCTCTTTATTGCGAATTATGCTTTCTTTTATATTTAATTTTATTATTTTGTACGGATCACACAAACAACCGGAATATTACGGAAATGCACATTATTAATAAAGAAATCTTGAATATCAAAACGAGTTGCTTTTCGCAGCAGGAACGAGAATCTGTATATTCTACGTTCCTGTTCGCAGCGGTCTTTTTGTTTTGCCATTTACGATTGCCTCTAATTTTTCAGTAACTGCCAACGTCCATGCTTTCCCAGTTATTTTTTTTTCATTTTGCCAAATAAAGTTATTTTTACTGCAAAGTGTTTTCTATATCAAACGGAAAGCAGCAGGTGTTATGAGATCAAAGAATGCCGCCCCGATGGCCGGTTTCTTTGATCTTAGTGAGCACGTGGTATTAAAAAGAAAAAGTTTGAGACATTGACAATAGATTGATATTTTGGATTATAAGATCATAAGTTTGGAATAGTTAAAGTAAGTTTGTTTTTTTAGATTTATTGTGTTGCGGGGTTGTTTTGCTTGATCCTGAAGTATGTTAGTTTGTTGATAGCGGCATCGTAATTAAAAGCGATTTGGGCGCCGGAAAGTTTGAAAAACATCAAATTACAATTATTTTTCTATTTTTTATTGACAATTTAAAGTTAATCAGTAAAAAAACATAACAAATATTCAAGTCTCGACCCGAATGTGGACACCCCGCAACCGTGACTAGTCACCGCGATGTGACGATGGTACACGCACCCGGACACGCTAATTCGCGGTGACGGGTGACTCAGGGGGGCATTTGGGTGACCAAATTTGCGTGGTCACAATGATTGGACATCGCGGTGATGGGTGACAATTGGAAAAAACACCTTGCGTGTACTGTACATGTAGCTGGACTTTTAAAACCTTTGATGATGATCATAAATATGAATGTGCAAAATGTCATTAATATCATTTAATTTTAACAAAATCTTTTCCAGGTGAAAAGTGATGGAGAGGATAAATCTACATCTCTTGTTGTTGCCCAGACAACAGTTTCAGGACACAGGTAAAAATGCAATATGTACAAACAAATTACCACCTTCTGTATGAGTTATAGCCCAATTCTTCTAACAGTTAAATAATGTTTATCTTGAATTTTTTATGCCCCCAAAGGTGGGCATATTGAAATCACACCGTCAGTCTATCTGGCATTCCCAGCATGCCCATTCACACACTGCAGTGCATAATAAACATATAAAAATTGCAATGCACACACAAAAATAACCTACAATTTTTGCAGGTTTCACTGGAAATACAATGTATTAAAGTTTTGGGTAACTTGTGTCAAAACTCACCACAATATACAATTCACAATAGATGGCTTGCCTCTAAAATTGACAGCTGATAAAATGTAGTCGCCATCCGTTTTGTCCCTGACTCAAAGGTCAAGGTCACACTGTGAGTTTGAAGGTAATGGAATCCTGTATATATGCACACATTCATGCCCTGACTATAACTTTGTCATGCATTGATTGATTTAAAAACAACTTGGCACAAATGTGTAGCACATCAAGCCGATGTGTCACATGGATTTTAAAATTACATACCACAATTAGTCAATTATTGAGCACATGGAGAGGACAAAGACTGTGAGACACCACTTGAGGGCATTCATCACTTATTGAGGGACAGCTCTTGTTCATTTGACAATACAGGTATATGAAATTGAACATTTGGATGGAATATCTGCCTCTTTCAGCTTTGCATAAACTGAAGAGGGCAAATTATACCTCTAGAATGGATTGATATTCTAAATACTAGTAAACACTGAAGGAAACTGCATAATTTTTAAGCAGTCAAAATCAGAAGTGATGAAAAGATGTACTATATGAATGATGTTCTCTATTTTTGCAGTGACAAGCAATTCTGGAGGGTGAACTTTCCGTCAGCACTGGCAACAGGAAAAAGCATTGCTGTCAATGTTGAATCTGCTTATGCTCATGCCCTGAGCCCATTCCCTCGTCAAATCACACAGGCAGAGAAACAGTATGTTGTATTCACCGGAAACCTGTATCTCTTCTCACCATACAAAGTGAAGTCACAAACAACAACTGTAACCACAGCATCTAGCACAATAGAATCTTACACAAAAACCAAGCCAGTGTCACAGACTGAGAGCACCATCAGTTATGGACCATATGAAAACAAAGATCCCTTTTCTGAGGTAAAATGACATTTTCATTTTTAGCTTGCCTGAACACTTACGGCTCATGGTGAACTATTTTGATTGCCCAATTACCTTCATCTGTGGTATGTTGGCAGTTACTTATGAACAGTAATAAATAGGCAATCATCATTATACCCCCGAAAAGAAGTTATATATGCACACATTAATGTCCGGACTGTAACTTTGTCATGCATTGATTGATTTTAAAATAACTCGGCACAAATGCATCAAGGCAATGTGTTGTGTGTAAGAACCATGTCCCTACTTCAAAGGTCAAGGTCACATTTAGTGTTTAAAAGTAATGGAATACTGTATGCATGGGAACTCTGTCATGCACTTAAGGATTCTAAAATTACATACCACAATTATTGAGCACATGGATATTCGCTCAAATTTGACAGTTCTCTTTAAGAAGTAATTTATAGCTCAAATAGCTTAAGTTTGCAAACAATTTTACAATTGTGTGAGACTGTGAGACACCTCTTTCGGGGGCATTCGTCATTTGTGAGGGACAGCTCTTGTTCTTGACTACCTCCTTTTACTAGCTCCTGAAGAGCTCTTCAAAAAGGAGGTAGTCAAAAACCAAAAACCGACGATTATCAAATCCCTGGTCAGAATAATTGTCTTGATGACAGATGATCTACAAGTCAAGCTTGAAACTTTGTAATTAGGTCAGGTAGAAAACTAGGTCACATGGGTCAAAAGTAGGTCAGCAAGTCAAATCAAAGAATTACTTGTGATCATAAGTCACATTAAAGCCCTTCCATTATGTGTAGATCATGGTATAAAAAGCACTTTCATGGACTTTTTGTTCATGCTCTTTCTCAGAATTCACTAATTTTGATTCGTTGAAACCTCATAGACTGCTTCACTATCAAGAGGAGATGTACATATTGTTATATTTTCAGCAACCTCAGGCTGGAGAGGATTGGCCATGTAAAACTGGCTCTTGTATACGTCGTATTAATGGCAAAGTGCTACCTACAACTAAAGAACAGTTCCTTTTGTAACAAAATGTTAAAACAAAATGTATTAAATAAGCATTTGCATTACTAAAATGTAAGCGGACTATATCTCCCATCTTGCAGGCTGAGTTGAGAGTACATTCTGAAAACAACACACCTTTCCTGACAATTACAAGCATGGAGCGTGTGATTGAAGTGTCTCACTGGGGAAATATTGCCATTGAAGAACACATTGAGGTCAGGCACTCGGGCGCAGAGCTTAAAGGTCCATTCTCTAGATACGATTACCAGAGGCAAGCTGAGGGTGCATCAGTGAAATCATTTAAGGTAATCATGATAATAGATACAAGTTAAATCAGTGGCAAAAGTGAGGCTTTATTTTATGTTTTCAAGTGAATTATAGAGTTTTCTCAGTGAAATAAAAGTGATAATCTACAGTTTTGAAACAGTGGATTACTATTTTTATTTTTCACTGTATTTGCATAGATAGCAAGATTTGCAAGATATAATTTGTTCAAATTATGACCGCCAGGTCAAAATTGACTCTTTTAAAATCCTATTTCTCTGAAACCACAAGGCCTAGAGCTTAGATATTTAGCATGTGGCATAACCTAGTAGACCTCTACCAAAATTGTTGAAATAATGATCCCAGGGTCAAATTTTACCCCGCCTAGGGAAACAACTACCAAGATTGTTTAAATTGTGACCCCTGGCTCAGATTTACCTACCTGGGGGTCACTTGTTAGCTCACCTGGTGCAAAGTGCGAGAGTGAGCTATTAGGATCGCATTCCGTCTGTTGTACGTCCGTTAACATTTTCCTTCAAACAACATCTCTGAAACCAATAGGCCAATGATATTACTTGGCAGGGATGTACCAAACATTTTACAGAACAGGAAGCCATTTAGCATGTGGCATAACCTAGTGGACTTTTATAAAGTTTGTTCAAATTATGACCCCGTGGTCAACTTGTTTTTACAAAGGCTTAATGTAGGAAATACTTTAACAATCTGCTTCTCAAGAACAAGAAGGCCTAGAGCTTAGAAATTTAGCATGTGGCATAACCTAGTGGACCACTACCAAGATTGTTCAAATTATGACCGATAGGTCAAAATTGACTCTGCCAGGGGATGTCAATTGTTTTTCCATAGGCTGATGTAGGAAAATCTTTAAAAATCTTATTCTCTGAAACCACAAGGCCTAGAGCTTAGATATTTAGCATGTGGCATAGCCAGGTGGACCTCTACCAAGATTGTTCAAATTGTTACCCCTGGGTCAAAATTGACCCCACCTGGGGGGTCACTTGGTTTTACATAGGCTAATATAGAAAAAACTTTAAAAATCATCTTATCTGAAACCACAAGACCTTGATATTATGGCAACTATGGTTGCCATGGCAACGGAAAGGAAAATCTTTTAAAATCTTCTCAAGAACAGGAAGGCCTAGAGCTAAGATATTTGGCATGTGGCGTAATCTAGTGGACATTTATCAAGATCGTTCAAATTTTGACCCTTAAAAAATCTCTTCTGCAACCACAAGGCCTAAAGCTTAGATATTTGGCATGTAGTGTTGCCTAGTGGACCTCTACCAAAATTCTTAAAATCATGACCCCATTGGTTAAATTTGACTCTCTCAGCGTTGGGGGGCGGGGGGGTCACTTGATTTTACATAGGTTTATATACATGTAGGAAAAACTTTAAAATCTTTCTCTCCAAAACCAGAAGGCCTAGATCTAACATATTTAGTATATAGCATTGTCTAGTGGATCTCTACCAAGTTTGTTCAATTAATGCCTTTTTGTCAATATTGGCCCTGCCTTACATAGACATACATATATTTAGGAATACCTTTAAAAATCTTCTTCTCAGAAACCACAAGGGTTAGAGCTTAGTTATTCAGTGTTTAACAGTGTCTAGTGGACCTCTTCAAAGTTTGTTCAAATCATGCCACCAAGGTCAAAATTTACCCTGCCCAGGGTTTCTTTTGGTATAGGTAAACCTTTAAGATGTTCTTCAAAACCACAAGGCCTAGAGCTTAGGTATTTGGTGTGTAACATTGTCTAGGTCAAGGATTTTTTCCTAAAATAGAAAAATACAATATCTTTAGTTGCAGTTGAACTTAGTGTCTGGGGATAGTTAGGCTGTTCCCATTCCATTTACATATAAAATTTAAAAGTTAAAAAAGTCAAGGCTACTTGATTATAAAAAAAATCTTTGCTCAACCCAGTTTCATTTTGATTATTTAAATAAAAAGGAATTCTGTTACTTCTTTATTGAAGTTGAATTTTATATGATTATTTAACAATATTCAGCCATATTCTTGAGCTTATGTGTCTTTATAATAAACCTGACTTTGTAAATAAATATAACTTGACTATGAAATTTCTTGAGCATGATTTTGTGCTGGGCATGAGTTTGTGCTCTAGAAACTTTTATTAGCATAGGCCTGGCCTTCAATGCTCGGCCTTTACATGAAATGTCTCTAGAATTGCCTTTAATTCTTGCACATATAGTTGACTTGTGGCATATAAGTTAAGTAAAAAAAACATGTATTTTTGCAGACAATACTGCCAGCAGCAGCTAGGGATGTATACTACCGGGATGAAATCGGCAACATTTCCACAAGTGCCATGCGTGAAATGGAGGATATGGTAGAGCTCGAGTTACGTCCAAGATTTCCACTGTTCGGTGGCTGGAAGACTAAATACACCATTGGATACAATGTTCCAAGTTACCAGTATTTGTTCAACAGCGGTATGCTTTTTTGGAAATCAGACATATTGGTGTATTGTGAAATGCGAGTCTGTCAAAGATGAGGAAAATGTGAGTGTCATGGGTGAACGTCTGTAATAGATAAGGAAATGTGAGTTTGTCATGGATGAGGAAGTGGGAGTATGCCATTGGTGAAGAAATGTGAGTTTGTCATGGAGGAGAGTCTGTCATGGATGAGGATATGTGAGTCTGTTATGGATGAGGAAAAGTGAGGTTGTCATGGATGAGGAAAAGTGAGTCTGTCATGGAAGAGGAAGTAAGAGAGAGCCATGAATGAGGAAATGTGAGTTTGTCATGGAAGAGGAAATGCGAGTTTGTCATTGAAGAGGAAATTTGAGTTCGTCATGGAAGAGGAAATGTGAGGTTGTCATGGATGAGGAAAAGTGAGTCTGTCGTAGATGAGGAAGTATGAATGAGCCATGAATGAGGAAATGTGAGTTTGTCATGGATGAGGAAATGTGAGTCTGTCATGGATGAGGAAATATGAGTTTGTCATGGAAGAGGAAATGTGAGTTTGTCATGGAAGAGCAAATGTGAGTTTGCCATGGATGAGGAAATGTGAGTTTGTCATGGACAAGGAAATTTGAGTCTTGTCATGGATGAGGAAATGTGAGTTTGTCATGGACAAGGAAATTTGAGTCTGCTATGGCTTGGGGTCTGCCATGGATAAGGAAATGTGAGTATGCCATTGCTTGGGATCTGTCTTGGATGAAGAAATGTGAGTGCCATGGATGAGGAAATGTGAGTCAGAATCACTGAATGTATACTGTTGAAGACGCGGAATGCAAGACTGTTTTGTATGTTAAACTCTAGGGTGTGTTGTGTGTGTTGTGGATGATATATAAGTCTGTTGAAGTTGCTAAATACTAGTATGTTATTGATGTTGAATGTGTGTTGTTGATGTGGAATGCAAGTATGATGCAGTTGTCCAGGAATTCTTTTAATTCCATCTGGCCAGCACAGAAACTGTCCATAATTCTTGGGATTTACAGGATAGATTTCCATCAAGTTTTCTTCAGATACATTTATACAGGTGTTATGAAGTGCTTGAAATTCAAGCATATTCTATGTAATGAAGTGTGTAACTTAGAATTACTGTAAAGTTGCAGGGCTGTCAATGTGACGGTTTGTGGGCTTAATTTCAGCCCCATTCTCCCTCCAAAGTAGGATGGGTTTTAAGATGTTTTTTATGCTCATTTCCCTTAGTTTATCACTTTAAAAAAGCCCCCCTTTGTCTTGGAAAGAGCCCCTTTTCTCAAAAAGCCAGTAACAGCCCTGAATTGCTTAAGTTATATTACCATTCAAAATCGTCACATTATTTTATAGTTAAGAATGATGCTCAAAACACAATGGATGCTTTAAAAATATCAGAAATAAGTTTTACCTAGTTATTTTTGTTATAGACAATACAAATTAACATAAACATAACCAAAAGGGTTGATTTTTATTAACCAGGTTTTCCGAAGGAAAAATCCTGGTTATTAGATTGGGGTATGTCGGCGGGCGGGCGTAAACAATTTCTTCTGTGCGCAACTCCTCCTACATTTCTCAACGGATTTCAACCAAACTTTCACAGAAGTATTGTCATGAAGTGCCCTGGCGCATATTGTCGGGGTTTTGTGATTCGGTCATTTTTGACAGAATTATGGCCCTTTATTTTTTTCACATATGTAATTCTTCTGTGCGCAACTCCTCCTACATTTCTCAACGGATTTCAACCAAACTTTCACAGAAGTATTGTCAAGAAGTGCCCTGGGGCATATTGTCCGGGTTTTGTGATTTGATCATTTTTGACAGAATTATGGGCCTTTGTTTTTTTCCACATAATGTAATATATATAGAGAAATACTCTTCTGTGTGCAACTCCTACATTTCTCAAGGGATTTCAACCAAACTTTAACAGAACTATAATTGTTAACTAAAGAATATTGAATATATAATGTTCTGCCCCTGGTCGTCCGTCCGTCCGTCCGTCCGTTAGCAATTTTGTGTCTCCTTATTTAAGTATATATAAAAGGGAGAATACTCTGTTATTATACCGGGTCGTACCGACTATGCCTCGAACGAGGATGGTGGACCCAATAAGCACAATTACAAACAAACTGTTATTATAAAAGGGAGAATACTCTGTTATTACTGTCTATTTTTAGAATAGATTACCAGTCCTGTATACTTTGGAGTATTCTGTTACAGTAAGATGACAAAATTTCTCATGAGACCTAGCAGTTCAAACCCCACAGAGTTTTTTTTTTTTTTTTTTTTTTTTTTTTTTTTTTAATTTTTGCCTGAATTATGGCCCTTTGCTTTTTTTCCACATATGTTATATATAGAAGAATACATTTGCGCTTGGCCAGCAGACTGGAAAATGAAAACCTGGTTTTGTGACAATTTCCTGTCACTTGTTTTTGATTAGGATAGTCAAAAAAGATTTTTACAGATTTCCTCTATAAACAATGTGAATGAAACTGTTATACAGATCATTATTTTTGGGTTTTACTATGGAAATGTTTATTATTCTATGAGTATAAATCACTGATTAATGTTTTATTTAAAATTTTGATGGTCACTTTGAACGGTAATATCACTTTAATAGAGGCCAGTTTTCAATTTCAAATTTATTCTTAATGGTAGGAACATTAAACACTGCAGAAGGCATTATGTGAGACTTTATCTCGCTTCAGTCTACTGTGATTACCTTACAGGTGACAACTACGCCTTGAAGATGAGGTTTGTTGACCATATATTTGATGATGTTGTGATTGACCAAATCACCTTCAAAATCATCCTGCCTGAAGGAGCAATGTAAGTTAAACAGCATTTGTCTTTTCCATACGTAAGCTGTATGGTGGTAAAGGATTTGTCATGGTGAATAGTTCAAAGTTACAAATGTATTAGGATAGTGAAGTTTAATTGATTATACACTGATTTTGACAACAAGTGAACAGGGTCTGTTTCTTACAAGTGGAGCAGATAATGTCAAGTGGTATGTGCATCTGTATGGACACACATCTGAAAGAAGTCGCTTTGGTTGTTTTGACTGAAACGTAAACAAGAACTAGAGTGTATTAAATTAATGTCCTGTTGTTTTTTTTTATAGAAACATGGATCTGAAGACGCCCTTTAGTGTGGAGAAAGGGAAGAATAAGTTACATTACACCTACCTTGACACTGTTGGTCGCCCAGTGATTGTTGCCTACAAGAACAACCTTGTTGAACAACATATTCAAGACTTTGAGGTTTGGTTTTGTCAGCTCTTGCAAAGAAAACAGTCATTGAAGTTTCATAACACTGTCAACAGGGCTTTCCTTCCTTCTATAGTGATGGCTGTTTACAGGCATCTTCCCGTCAGAAAACTTCTTTGAAATCCTGCAGTTTTCCTGTAAATTTAACTTATAATTTTATTCCTCTTTGCAAAATTTCTAGCTAATTTTTTCCACTCTCGGTAAAAAAAAAAGCCAGGTCAGCCCTGTTTCGAAGAGCTATCACGCCATATTTTGTATTGTATAACATCAAGTGAATGGGCTCACAGCTATACTAAAATCAACATGTCATAGTTTAGTTTTGAACAAAAAAAATATATGTAATACTGTAGTAATTAATTTCTGCAAAATTAATGTTGCTTGGTGTTAAGTTGTTAGCCTGCAAGTGTTGTATGCTTGTAGGGAGAAATAAAATTCTAGTAAATTACTGCAATATATGTATAGTTATGGCCAGTGAATTTTAACAACTTATTATATTTTTCAGTTACACTACAACTTCCAGAAAATGCGTCTGCTTCAAGAGCCAATGCTGTTGGTTGGTGCCTTCTATCTGCTGTTTGTACTTGTCATCATATATGTTAGACTGGACTTCGCTATCACCAAGGTACATACAGCATTGCTACTTGAGTGTTTGTAGTGTCTACATTTCAAGTCTTGGGCAACATGCTTGCCCTATATTTAAATCTGTAGTTACTGTGTAAACCACTTTCAGTTTTGCACTACTGCATTTAGTGAAATAGTGCAAGTGTAATCCTGACCTGAAAGAATATCTGAAGTTTTTAGCTCACCTGGCTACGCCAGGGTGAGCTTTTCTGATCGATGATTGTCCGTCGTCCGTCAACATTTTGATTCAAATGACATCTCCTCTGAAACCTCTAGGCCAATGTTGATAAAACTATGCAGGAATGTTCCTTGCATGAAGCTCTACCAAAATTGTTCAAAGAATTCCATTCCATGCAGAACTCTGGTTGCTATGGCAACAAATAGGAAAAACTTTAAAAATCTTCTTCTCTGAAACCACAAGGCCTAGAGCTTAGATATTTGGCATGTAGCATTGTCTAGTGGACCTCTACCAAGATTGTTCAAATTATGACCCCCGGGTCAAAATTGACCCTGCGCGGATGGGCACTTAGTTTTTGCATAGGCATATATAGGAAAAACTTTAAAAATCTTCTTCTCTGAAACTACAAGGCCTAGAGCTAAGATATTTGGCATGTAGCATTGTCTAGTGGACCTCTACCAAGATTGTTCAAATTATGACCCCTGGGTCAAAATTGACCCCGCACTGGGGGTCACTTAGTTTTGCATAAGAATATATAGGAAAAACTTTAAAAATCTTCTTCTCTGAAACCACAAGGCCTAGAGCTAAGATATTTGGCATGTAGCATTGTCTAGTGGACCTCTACCAAGATTGTTCAAATTATGACCCCCGGGTCAAAATTGACCCCGCACCGGGGGTCACTTAGTTTTGCATAAGATAATATAGGAAAAACTTTAAAAATCTTCTTCTCTGAAACCACAAGGCCTAGAGCTTAGATATTTGGCATGTTGCATTGGCTAGTGGACTTCTACCAATATTGTTCAAATTATGACCCTCGGATCAAAATTGACCCTGCACGGGGGTCACTTAGTTTTACATAGGCTTATATAGTAAAAACTTCAAAAATCTTCTTCTTTGAAACCACAAGGCCTAGAGCTTAGATATTTGGCGTGTAGCATTGGCTAGTGGACCTCTACCAATATTGTTCAAATTATGACCCCTGGGTCAAAATGGACCCAGCACCGGGGGTCACTTAGTTTTACATAGGCTTATATAGTAAAAACTTCAAAAATCTTCTTTGAAACCACAAGGCCTAGAGCTTAGATATTTGGCATGTAGCATTGGCTAGTGGACATCTACCAATATTGTTCAAATTATGACCCCAGGGTCAAAATTGACCCCGCACCGGGGGTCACTTAGTTTTACATAGGCTTATATAGGGAAAACTTTAAAAATCTTTTTCTCTGAAACCACAAGGCCTAGAGCTTAGATATTTGGCATGTAGCATTGCCTAGTAGACCTCTTCAAAGTTTGTTCAAATTATGCCCCTGGGGTCAAAATTGACCTTGCCTTGGGGGGGGGGGTCATTTGTTTTACAAAGGCATATATAGGAAAACTTATTTGGTATATAACATTATCTAGTGATCTTCCACCAGGCAAGTGGACTTGTACCAAGGTGAGCGATATAGGGCCATCTTGGCCCCCTTGTTATTATACCCCCCGAACACAAGGTGTAAGGGGATGGGTGGTATACTGGATTCAGCATGTCTGTCCAAAGTGTCCATACGTCTGTAGATGGAATCTTGTGGGCACTAAATCTCCAATACCCCCGGTAAGAAATAAATGATACTTTACACAAGAGATAAGTACAATGCCTAGTTGTGCATGGTCCATGTTTCGGTTCACTAGGTCAATGGTCACAGGGGCTTGAGATAGTAAAATCTTGTGTGCTTTAAAAGTAACATTTTCTGACTTCAACAGTGTAAAAAGTAAGGAAAGATTTAGGATTGTTTGTTGTTAATCCAGAAATATCAGTAACTTTCTTGTTAGGATGAGGCCAAGGAGAGTAAGATGCGTGTTGCTAGTCTTGTTGAGGAGGTTCAGAGTGCCCAGGACAAGCGCAGCGCCCTCTACCAGAGCTATGATGATGCCATTGACAAGTTCAAAGCTGGGAAGGACCACAGTAACTTCATGTCTCAGAGGAAGAAAATTGACAGTGACTATAAGCAGCTAACCAGTCAAATACAGAACCTGCAGGCACAACTGAAAACTGAAGGCTCGGACCTAAGTGAAAAGGTGGGTCATAGTAACCATAATAGATTGGGAATAGAATTGTTTGAAAGCATTTTATAATTGCATCTTTTAATAACAAAGACCCATACATAACTTAAAATACTATCTCAAAATACTAGTTAAAACCAGTTTCTTCTACCTAGTACCTGCATTCTTAAAGTGACATTATGCGCATCTTACTGCACATAGTGTATTTTTGGTGACAGTTTTATAAAAGCAATTTTTGGTTGCTGTGCATTTAAATGTGTTAAATTAATGATTATGCCGCATTAGTATTTGAAGTTGGTGCTTTAGATATAAAAAAATCCGGCTGATAAAATGATAGTTGAATGTGTTGTTGTTGATTTTGGTAGAGATTTTGGCAGTGGAAAGGAAGCATCTCCTGCATGCAGTTGTTTACAAACAATTTGTAAAGTATTTGACAAATAGAAAGAGGCATAGAATCTTGTACGTTGTTTACTATTGTAGGTTGGGGAACTAAATCGTCTGGATCATCAGTACAAGGATCAGATCAATCTACAGATCACATACGCCGAGAAACTTGTTTCTGGCAAGTTTGGCAAGCAGCAGTATCTAGACAATGAAAAGTCCATTACTGACAAGAGAGGCGAACTGTACAGGAAAATGGATGAAATTTCATCTAGTCTACAATAACCATTGAAAATAAAATTCAGCATTTATTGTAATTCTTTCATATGAGTAAACTGTAATCTTGGCTCGAGGTACTAGTAACATCTGATTTTGTCTTTGGATTCCTGTTTTCTCAGAAGAATTTTGTTAGAACTCAAGTTGTTCAGAAACCAATAGCAAATTTATGCCTTATCAGAAATTAGGGGAAGTGTATATCCGCATATTCAGTTAACAAAAAAAAAAAAAAAGACAAGACAGATGATACCTGTTGTGAGCCAATGGAAGTAGATTATATTCTGATTGAATTTTACAACACCATCAAACTTTCAATATACAAATTAAAACAAAACTAGTTATTTATAAAAAAAACACAATCCATCTCCTATATTTGTATACATGTATGTCTTTGTCCAGTTGATACAGATCAAGTTCAGTGGTTTAAGTGTGTTTGTGGACATTGCTTATTTTTATGAAAAAATTGCTGTTATGAATGTTGTATTTTTATAGCATGTAGCTATGTAGAATATTTCAATTTTTATAAGCCAAATTTATTGTGTTCCACTGTAATTGTTCATGTTGTGTACAAGTTTAAAATAGTTTCTTTAAAATGACAGTGGCTTTGTATACAGATAAACTGTGAAGAGCTTTGTGATCATGCTGTATGTAGAAAGTATGTCTTTATTAACAGTGGCTAGAAATAAAAATGTCAAATGACACTAGTCTGCAAGTGTTTTGTTAATTTTGTGGATATACTGAGGCCACATCACACATTATTCAGTCTGCCTACAGTAGAAAATAAACACTCCAAAGTTCATTGTTAATGATGGTACATGGAAGAAACAGGACATTTAAGATTAGGTAGTACGTTAAAACTACAGAATGATGCAGTAGAGCAAAGGGTTTCAGATTAAGAATAAATTTTTAGCTCACCTGGCACTTTGCCAGGGTGAACTTTTAGAATGGATGATTGTCGTCATCCGTCCGTCAACTTTTAAATAAAAAGACGTCTCCTCTGAAACCACCCTGCCAATGTTGATCAAACTTGGCAGGGATGTTCCTTGCATAAAGCTCTACCAGAATTGTTCAAAGAATTCCATTCCATGCAGAAATATGGTTTGTTATGACAACAAAAAGGAAAAAATTAAAAAATCTCTGAAACAACAAGGCCTTAAGCTTAGATATTTGGCATGTAGCATTGCCTAGTGGACCTCTACCAAAATTGTTCAAATCATGACCACGTCCGGGTTCACCTGATTTTACATAGGTTTCTATAAGAAAAACATTAAAAATCTTTTCCAAAACAACATGACCTAGAGCTAAGGTACTTTAGTATTGTCTAGTGGACCTCTACCAAGTTTGTTCAAATCGTGCCCCTGAGGGTAATATTGGCCCCGCCTAGGGGGTCACTTGTTTTACATATATATATAGGAAAGCCTTTAAAAATCATCATCTTAAAAACCCCAAGGTCAAGAGCCTAGATGTTTAGTGTGTAAACCTAGTTTCCTGTGAGTTCCTATAGCAATCCCTGACTTCCTTAGCGAGTGATGAATCCTTAGCAACCAGTTATTTCCACTAGGAAGAAGTGACTTCCCTAGCAACCAATGATTTTCTTAGCAACTAGTGACTTTCTTAAGTGCACTGGTACTCGGGTGAGCGATCATGGCCCTCTTATTTTTAGCTCGCCTTTTCAAAGAAAAGGGTACCTATCCTACTCGCCTTGGTGTCAAACCTTGGTTAAGTTTTTCGCACCACCCCACTATATTTCAAAACAGTTAGAGGTAATGCTTTGAAACTTACCATACTTCTTTACCATCATAAGCTCCATCAACAGACAAGAGTACATAACTAAGTCAAGGTTTTTGTCAGAATTATGGCCCTTTTTCGACGTGAATTGAACTTAAGTTTTTTGTACCACCCCACTCTATTTCAAAACCATTACAGATATTGCTCTGAAACTTACCATACTTATTTACCATCATTACTTCCATCCACAGACAAGAGTTCATAACTCTGAAAAGTTTTTGTGAGAATTGTGCCCTTTTTAGCTCACCTGAGCTGGCTCGGGGTGAGCTATTGGGATCGATGAATGTCCGTCATCCGTCCACACTTTGTTCGTTAACACTCTAGTGGTCACATTTTTGCCTCATTTGTCACGAAACTTGGTCAGAATGTTTGTCCCACTAATTACTCGGACGAGTACGAATATGGGTCATCTCGGATGAAAAACTAGGTCACATGACCCAAAAATAGAAAAATCTTGTTAAGGCTCTAGAGGCTACTGTTTCAGTCCAAATATCCTGGCAATTTGTCAGAAAGGTTGTTTGGTTGATTTCTAGCTCAAGTTTTAATATGGGTCATCTGGGGTCAAAAACTAGGTCACAGAGCCCAAATGTGGAAAAAACTTGTTAACACTAGAGGTAACATTTTCAGCCCAAATATCCTGGAAATTTGTCAAAGGTTGTTTCAATGATTTCTAGCTCAAGTTTCAATATGGGTCATCTGGGGTCAAAAACTAGGTCACAGAGCCCAAATATGGAAAAGCCTTGTTAATACTCTAGAGGTAACATTTTCAGCCCAAATATCCTGGAAATTTGTCAGAAAGGTTGTTTCTATTTCAAGCAACTTTGTTAAAAGCAGTTGTACTCTGGTGAGCGATAAAGGGCCATCATGGCCCTCTTGTTTAGCTCACCTGGCACAAAGTGCCAGAGTGAGCTATTAGGATCGCATTCCGTACGTCGGTCCACCATTTCCTTCAAACGACATCTCTGAAACCACTGAGCCAATGTCGATGAAACTTCGCAGGGATGTTCCATGCATAAAGCTCTATCAAAGTTGTTCAAAGAATTCTATTCCATTAAGAACTCTGGTTGCTATGGCAACAAATAGGAAAAACTATCCTCTGAAACAAAAGGCCTAGAACTAAGATATTTAGCGTGTAGCATTGTCTAGTAGACCTCTACAAAGATTGTTCAAATTATGACCCCCTGGTCAAAATTGACCCCGCGCAGGTGGTCACTTAGGTTAAAAATTGACCCCACATAGGGTGTCACTTACTTTTACATAGGCTTATATAGGAAAAACTTTAAAAATAATCTCTGAAACCACAAGGCCTAGAGCTTAGATAGTTGGCATGTAGCATTGCCTAGTAGACCTCTTCAAAGTTTGTTCAAATTATGCCCCTGGGGTCAAAATTGACCTTGCCCGGGGGTGGGGGGATCATTAGTTTTACAAAGGCGTATATAGGAAAACTTATTTGGTATATAACATTATCTAGTGATCTTCCACCAGGCAAGTGGACTTGTACCAAGGTGAGCGATATAGGGCCATCTTGGCCCTCTTGTTCTAATTGACCTAGATAGTGAGTGTTTATACAAGAAGACAGACTGCAGACAATCAATCAAAATAGCTTACACTGGAGTTAAAATACAGACGGGTCAACAAATTGATTCAAATAATATGTCATAATTTGTATTGACAGTTGCCATTTTACAAATAAGATCATCATAGCTTACAGGCAACATCTGCCTGTATCAAACATCTAATCATATCCCATTTTTGCTCCTTTCTGAAGAGAGCTCATTAATTTTAACAGGAAAATATTTTCAGTTCCTTTTGGGGAGGGAGAGTCAAACCAAACTAGATTACACCCTTATTGAATGATATAAAGGAATGAAATTGATGGACAAATCACTGAAGATTTTATTTCTTGAGCCCCAGTGACCTTGACCGAAACATGAACCATGCACAACTAGGCATAACACTCATCATTTCTATGAAGTATCATTAAATTCTGACAAGGGCTTTTGGAGATTTAGCAGACAAGATTTTACTTCTCGAGCCCCTGTGACCTTGATATTTGACCCAGTGACCCAAAACATAGACAGATGGACAGACAGACTAAAAATTGGCAGTTGTGTGCTATTCTTTTGTTCTCTCTATTGTACTTTTTAGCCACATAAGCCAAAATAGCCACATTATACAAACATTTAAAGAGAATTTACTGCTACCAATTGTTGCCATAGCCACTTAACCTGCACTTTTTGGGCACAGATGAGCTGAATCCAGCATACTCCCCCAACACATTGTGTCTGGGGGTATAATAAATTCAATCAACCCATCACATTTTGTTTATGAAGGATTTATTCTGGGTGAAAAAACCATCCCGTCAATACGCTTAACATCTCGACATCTTGTAAGAAAAACTTCTAATTTATTTTAATTCAAGGCAATACTTTACTGTATGAAGTGAGGGTAAGTAATCAGTATACATGTAATGCCAGACAATACCGAATACTGCAGTATTTGTATTACATATACTATTTTCAGACTGTTTTTCATCAATTCAAAACCTTCCATTTAACTATCAATATTTGACAGGATGAAAGTAAGGTGAAACACAGGACTGTAGATAAACTCTTGTTAATCCAGTATCGGACATATACGGACACACCGACAATGTCAAGTAATTAGGATGCACAAATAAATACATGAAATTGCATCAAGTTTTGTTTTATTTATCAGTAAAACATAAGATTTGGTTCATAAGAAAAATATGTACACATATTTACATCTATTTAACATTTCCTTTGTACAGTATCCATACATGTATTTACACCATTATTTACAGATACAAGCTAAAAGCTACGAAAAAGAACTACAATAACAAAGTGTCATGAATTGACCCTAGTCTACATTCATTAATTTTCTAGATTTTAATACATCTATACCCATTACAATACATTCCAGATCTGTTACTGTTATAAGCAGTATCTATTTGTACCAATTTTTAAAATAATCTTCAACTTTAAAAGGTGCAAATTTGAAATAACAGCTGGGACTCCCTTGCCGCAAGTATACATTTTTGACAGGCAGTAGATTATCTGCTCTATAAAGCTATACCAGAAGGTAGCAAATAAGTAAAAATATGTAATGTTAGCATTACTGTAACTTTGTATCTTGCAGTGTAGACCGAGGTGAAAGTGAATACCATGAAGATATTTCACATCTGTGCAGTATAACCCTAGTGTACTCTACATGTATATACCTGTAAAGTTCTACTGACAGATGCATTCTGCCGAAGCATTCTTTCACAGGTCTGCAATTTAACATTTAACTACAACTGTTGTTGCAAAACCTCATACAAAACAGCGGAAATACCCCGATGACTCAAGATGATGTCCGAGTCTACACATATTTTCAAGGTCTAAATACTACTGCAAAATTCTGCACATGGCATGTGGAATGTTGACCAAACAGAAGTTAATAATATACGACTCGTGATTAGTCCCTTATAATTCTATTTAAGAATGGCCATTTACTATTTAATTATATTTTATGAATGTGCTCGATTATTATATGCAAAAAATGTAAATGGATAAGATTGAAATAATCTAATGAACTGAATGACATAGTGACACAACTAGTTAATTTTCATTGAGAAACCTATACACAGGAAGTCTTAGTGGTAAATTCCAGACCGAAACACAAGTCCATGTTAATTACTGTAGTGGCTTCAGTGACCTGCCTCTGGATAAGTTATATTAATAACTTGAATGGGATAACCAAAGAGGGAAAAAAGTACTGAAGCATTGCAGACATCTAAATTCTTTGGCAAGCCCAAAACTTATGCTACTTAGTACCACATCAGAAAAATTATCTCTATCCAACTTAGTACATGATGCTTTTTTTTAATTTTATGCTCAGTTTAAACAATTTCAGCAATTTACATCTTCCCTTGTACATGAGACTGTTCTACACAGAACCAACGTACATCTCTACAACTGCCAACTTTTCCCACTTGAAACAAATAATGGACGTTTCCTCCACTCCAGACAATTGAGCAGGTTACTGTTCTGGGTTACTGGACCCATTAATATTTACATATACATTATCGCTGCAATATGTTACCTACAGGATAAATATTTAATCATATTTTTTACTAAACCTAATCAATTTTCAAGCTTTAATAACTACTAAACTTTTTTTGTTCACCTTTGTTTCCCTTTCTGCTGACAACATCCAAAGATATGTAAATTCAACTTCAATAATAAATCTAACATACTATGTCTGAAAACTGGAGGGCCAAGATGGCGATAAATGGCTCACCCGAGATATGTGACCAAACTTCAACCCTAAACTATACATCATAAACACAAAAATTCTTTTTGACCTTGACAAGGCAAACCTTTTCACAAATTTACATGATGATTGGGTTGTAAATATCACCTGTATGGCATACACAAGGATTTTAACCAGGTGACCTAGTTTTTGACCTAAGATTACCCATATTCAAACTCAAATTTCATCGAGACAATCATACTGACCAAGTTTCATGAAGATACAATGAAAAATGTAACCTATATTGACTACACAAGGTTTTTGTATGATTTGACCACATGACCTAGTCTTTGACCCTCGATGACCCATATTTAAACTCCATCCAAATTTCATCAAGATGATCATTCTGACCAAGTTTCATGAAGATTCAATGAAAAATGCAACCTCACTTGCACAAGGGTTTTCTATGATTTTCCCCCGTTTGACACATTTGGCAACTTCGGCAAACAGCAGGGAAGGCCCTGTTGTGAAAATGTTTAAAATCAA
The DNA here is from genome assembly GCA_022818135.1 of Saxidomus purpurata. Lineage (NCBI taxonomy): Eukaryota > Metazoa > Mollusca > Bivalvia > Venerida > Veneridae > Saxidomus > Saxidomus purpurata. Next base: position 13,968,742 of record JAFMSR010000011.1, on the reverse strand, counting down.
CTGCATGAATAAAACAAACTAAGATCCAAGACATTTGCTAACTTGGAACAGTCATGAAAAGTTGTAACAACAAGTAAGCAAATGAAGTCATTACAGGCAGAGACAGAACAGGCCCAAACAGTTATCAGCAGTGACTTATTTAGTTTGTAATCAAATACTTGTCAACAAAACATTCATTCAAACTGTTGAACACATTGCATCATACACCATATTAGAGATTTATTTTTGTTGAAATGAACAAAAAAGTTGTAGTGTTACAATATTCACTGGTAAATTGCAGAAGTATATGTTTATGTAAACAACCTTATCAATGTTATGAAATACAGACATCATAGCACATGCAAGTACATGGTGAATACATAGCAAATGATGACTGAACACCAAAAACCACATTATTACTCGTGATTTCTCATTTTATTAGTAATACATGTAGCACAATGCTTTTCCAATGTATAATGCCCTCGATTGAAATAACTTAACTCTGAAATCACAACATTGTGTTGTCCCATGCAACTTTTTGAGTAACTAAATGTTTTCAATATTTGTACAGGTAGTAGAAAGTCTTTACACTGTTTTTGTTTATACAGGCAACAGCCAGTCTGTTTTCCAGTGCAAAACATTATGTTATTCTAAACAGAAGCTTTTGCCTTCTTCTTTAAACAAGCATTAGATTTTCTATACAATGTAAGCATGCTGGTTTTACAACCCATTTAAAAATACAATTAGGCATACATTATAAACAATAAGACATTCATTAAAATGATTATTTCAGATCACTACCAAAATAACATTGCTTAAGCACAAGTGCTTTAAACTGCCAAACACTCTGATATCCTCAGACCAGCCCACTATATACATTTGAACATAATTATATCAATCTGGTGTAGAGATTTTAGGCATCTTGGTGGCACATAGGACTGGTAAGGTTTCAAGCTCCTCCACTTTCAGTATCAGTTTCAAGTTAAACTGAAGACAAGAAAGCAGCAGTTTATACTACAAATAACATTTCATTCTCATGCAAGTACCAACCAAGGATATTCTTTCAATCTGACCGGTTTCTCATTTTATCCTTTGTTAACAACATACATGACATGTTAAAAATGGAAACTGGAATAAAAATATATATATTATAATTAACCATTTTGAATTGCAAACCAACACTTATACAAGTGACAGGAAATTGTCACAAAACCAGGTTTTCATTTTCCAGTTTGCTGGCCGAGCGCAAATGTATTCTTCTATATATAACATATGTGGAAAAAAAGCAAAGGGCCATAATTCAGGCAAAAATTATTTAAAAAAAAAAAAAAAAAAAAAAAAAAAAAAAAAAAAAAAAACTTGCTCTGTGTGGGGTTTGAACCGCTGGTCTCATGAGAAATTTTGTCATCTTACTGTAACAGAATACTTCAAAGTATACAGGACTGGTAATCTATTCTTAAAATAGACAGTAATAACAGAGTATTCTCCCTTTTATAATAACAGAGTATTCTCCCTTTTATATATACTTAAATAAGGAGACACAAAATTGCTAACGGACGGACGGACGGACGACCAGGGGCAGAACATTATATATTCAATATTCTTTAGTTAACAATTATAGTTCTGTGAAAGTTTGGTTGAAATCCCTTGAGAAATGTAGGAGTTGCACACAGAAGAGTATTTCTCTATATATATTACATTATGTGGAAAAAAACAAAGGCCCATAATTCTGTCAAAAATGATCAAATCACAAAAACCGACAATATGCGCCAGGGCACTTGGTGACAATAATTCTGTGAAAGTTTGGTTGAAATCCCTTGAGAAGTGTAGAAGGAGTTGCGCACAGAAGAATTACATATGTGAAAAAAAAACAAAGGGCCATAATTCTGTCAAAAATGACCAAATCACAAAACCCGAAATATATGCGCCAGGGCACTTCATGACAATACTTCTGTGAAAGTTTGGTTGAAATCCGTTGAGAAATGTAGGAGGAGTTGCGCACAGAAGAATTACATGTGAAAAAAAACAAAGGGCCATAATTCTGTCAAAAATGACCGAATCACAAAACCCCGACAATATGCGCCAGGGCACTTCATGACAATACTTCTGTGAAAGTTTGGTTGAAATCCGTTGAGAAATGTAGGAGGAGTTGCGCACAGAAGAAATTGTTTACGCCCGCCCGCCCACATACCCCAATCTAATAACCAGGATTTTTCCTTCGGAAAACCTGGTTAATAAAACTGAAGGAACTGCACTGCAATAAAACACCGATCTAAGTCTTTTTTAATGAGCAAATGCTTACAAGGTCATAATCTTTTTTTATTCTAATCAAGTTGACATGTGAATACTACCAACATTCATTTCTTGATGCTTCTATTAAATGTTACTCAAGTTTTGTATTTGCTTTTTTAAAAGAATATGGGAATGGGTCTTTTGTTCTCTTTTTCTGCTTAACTGTCCATTTACTATTAGAGTTACATTCCCGCTGCTTTTTTATCTCTCTCAATGTCTTACTTATATACTTATTTATATCCATCATTCCAACTGCCCTGGTTGTGTCTTTCATATTTGTTTCAACGACTTCTTCTGGAGAATGTGCTCTTTTACGTCTCTCCATGACTCTTCTTGACCGTGTTTTCACCTGATCATCACTTGCTAAACTGGATCCTTCTTTTGTACCAGAATCAGCTTTAGTGGTAAAATCCTGAATATCAGTTTCGGTTACACAACCTCTCTGAATTTCAAACACTCTACCTTTATGAATAATCTGCCTTACAGCTGGGCGATGTGATTCTTTAACAAATTTATTTTTCTCCGACTGTCTTTCGTTACAATAATCGCATCCTGGAATGTGAAGTTTATGAGCACATTTTGGCACTTCATTCTTTTCCGGACTGTTGGAAGTCCCATCTATCTTGCAAAACTTTGCTGCTGGTTCTTCGTTTGAGTTCTGGGGACTTTCAGGTTCTTTCTCTACCTCATCTTGTGTGTTGCATTTATGTACCTTTGCTTTAGCTCCCTCACCTAGACCCGTTTCTGATTTACGTTTTTGAATCTTTGTTTTAACTTCATCACTTTCCATTGAACTATGTCTAAGTGCCATACTGTTCCTCACACTTTCGACTGTAGTATTTCTTGACACAGTATGTACAGTTGTGTTAAAAGGTTTTACACTTTCAGATTTTGTTTCTACTTTATCTTGATTTTTCTTCTTAATTTTAACAGTCATGTCTTGATCTTGCTTCTTATTTTTAACAGTTATTTCTTCTTTCTGTTTGCTTGTAATTTTTTCTTCCACAACTTTTTTGTCCTTCGAACCACTCCTAGATCTTGTTCTTACTGGTAACTTTTTTGGGGGGTGAGTCGACTCTCCTGTTTTTTTCTTTCTTAAATTCCTCTGAGATCCAACTGATCCTGTTTGATCACACTTTTCTTTTGCTTTAAGATTCTTGATACCTGCTTTACTTTTAGTCACTTTATCTGATTTAAAACTTTCATTGCCTCTATTCCCAACAGTATTAGTATTACTTTCTCTAGTCTGTGATCGTAGCTTTTTTGGAGGACTAGGGCTATTTTCCCATTTGAAAGGTATGTCACTTTTATGCAAAGCCCTTAATGCTTTTGCTTTATGTGACAAGGTGGCTTCACTTAGCTCAAAATCTTCCTGAGCATTTTCACAAGTAGGCTCCTGTATACTTGGTGCTGTACCCTGTGATTTCTCAAAAACCTTTACTTTTACAGATTTCTCCTTTGAACCTAGTGGATTGGGCAAGACCTTTAGTCTTGCAGCTTCTCTTTTTATTTCCCCTTGCCCTTTCAAATTTCTCAAGGTCAGATCAACAGATTTCAATGTGACGACTCTTGCAGGTCTGGGTGTGTTTGAGAACACATTTTTGTCAAGCACTTTTACCCTGCTTGTCATAACAGGAGCTATCAAAGGAGGTATAGTGCTCTTTAAAACATTTGTGTTTGCTTGATTATGTCTAGTATTTTGACCACTAGCACCCATTGATTTCACTATCTTTACTGCCATTGCTGAAACAGTTGTTTTCTCTGGTAATGTGGAACACATGAAAACAGGTATTGCACTTGTCTGAGGTAGCTGAAAGACTTTCTGTTTTATGACCTCCTCTTTACCAAAGTCTCTAACACATCTTGCTATTGCCTTTGACTTCCCTTCTTTAATAGCACCTGTATTGCTGCTACTACCAGATGAAGAGGTGCTATACAAACTAGCAGTGTCAAAGTTTTCTATCTTGTTTTTAGACTGTGAAGGCCAAAATGAGGTTGAAGGCATGACTTTCACACCTGCCATCTTCTCATTTTCCTCAAAATTAAAATCCGATTCATATGGTTTCACTGCAGATCTTTTCATAGCACATCTAACAGTCTCTGTTCGCCTCCTAAATTCTTCATCAGTTTCATTCTCAAGCTTGTCTTGCTCTGTAAACTTCTCTCTTTTACAAGTCTTGCCTTCAGTAGTTTTACCCAATGTAATTCCATGTCTTCCTTGCTGTTGTGAGGGATTAGCTAATTTCTTTGTCACTTCTGTGTTTTGAATGGTTGGCATTGATAGAGCTATCTTGTCATCACTTAATTTTTGGTCATCTGCTTTGCTATTTTCATTGACTGATTCTTGCACTGATGCTGAAGCAGTACCTTTACTTCGTTTTATTTCATTCACAGGGCATTTACCCTTTAACTTTGATTTTTCATCTTGAACAAACTCTTCAGCATATTTATCTAAACTCTGAGACATTTTCTTTGCACAGTTCTCTTGCACATCTTCTGTTTTTCTGCCATTATCTGATTGAGATATTTCATAATTTCTAATACGGTTCTTTCCTTTCTTCGTCTCACCATGACATTTAGTATCATCTGCTTTGTTTTGTAATCTACCTGTGTTTTGCTTTCTATCACTTCTGGTTATGTTTAAGTCACTGACCCTTTTATTTACTGACTTTCTTATAGTCTCAGTAGATAACACATTTTTATGTTGTGTCAAGTTTTCCTTTTTGTTTTTAATATTATCACTTTCAGGGTAAGATGCAGTGTTTACTTCAGGTATTTGTGGATGATCAGAGCCTTTTTCTTTTTTCCTTTCCTTCTGTTTAGAGGGCTTTCTTTCAGCTTTCATGGAATTAAAACTTTTATCTTTCTTATGTTCTTCTACCACCGATGAATCTTTTCTGCTTTTAGTCCAATTATAAGTTCTGGGTTCACCTTTATTGACTCGTTTTAGGCTTTTTTTTTCTATTGAAGAATTTGATGTCTTCTTTTGGACAAATGATCTGCAGCCACCAACAATCATACCTTTTCTTCGTGGACTTGGTGTGTCAAAAACTTTCCTTTTTTCCTCAATTTCTTTAATACATTCTTCTAAAGATAAATCTTTTTCACAAGAATCCACTTTTTCATTGGACATATTTAAATCTTTAATTTCTAACGCTGACTTTTGGTAACTTTCAATTTTAACTTTCTCCATTTCTTGGCCTGGTAGATTAAATCCTTCAAATTTCTCTTCACATTCAAATTTCTCTTCACACACATCTTCACATGCATCTTCAAAAGTTATGGATTTAAGCTTTTCATTTGAAGATGGTACATCAGCAATATATTTAGCTAAAGGGTTCTGTTTACTAACATAATTCGTACCCACAGAGTTTGTCTTTGTCAAATCCAAAAATAACATTTCTGAATTTTCCCTTCTGTTTGTCAAGCTAATGTCTGTATCTCTTGATGTTCCTGAGTTATCAATTCCCTCAAGTCCCAACGGAACATTTTCACAAACACTTGTATATTGCTCTCTCAGTGGTTGTTTTACTTCTATATCACATGATTCTTTAAGTACTGATCGGTTTGCACTGTTACTTTCTGGAGCTTTTTTATTTATGGGGGTTTCAGATTGGTCCGTTTTCCTGTCTAAGGCATTTTCTCTTGCATGCCTTTCAGTTTTTTCAACATTGTCTGTCATATCACTTTCAATAATATCCTTTCTGTCAAACTTTAATGTCTCATTTAAGATTGCAGTTTCTACTCCAGGCATTTTATTTATCTCTAAACTGCAGGCACTGGTTACTTTGTCCTCCAATTCTAATGAACTTTTTATATCTGTAGCTTCTATTTGCTCTGTACCTTTGCTACTTGGAGTGTTCTCTTCAGTATTTATCCCATGATCTTTTATGACTTCAGAACAGATAGCCTTTTCTGTTACAGGTATGGCTATTACTACAGTATTCTTTACACTTTGTTCTTTATTATCATCAGAAGCACAAGAAGAAATACCCACTGGACTCAAAGGTTCATCACCTTCAGATCTGACATTATTTAACATTTTTTCGCTTTGTATAACTTCAGGAATTACTTGCTCAAAAACAGTAATACTGTCAAGACCATTCTCAGTTTGCAAAGATTCATCGCTTTTGTCACTTCCAGCTTCACTATTCATCCCAATGGCAGTTTTTACAGATTTGCTTTCAACTGAAACCGTCACAACATCACTGTTTGCCTCATGTTCAGTCATATATTCTGGGAAAGAAATCAAACTTATATCTGATGAACTTGAGACACTTTCCTGTCTATGAAGTCTGAACTTTGTGATTTTAATATCTTCCTCACATGTCCATTTGCTGCCAGAAAGTCCTGAAGATTCATTTTCATTTTGAATGTCTGCAACAAAATCATTTTCAGACTTTCTATTTTGTTCTTTTTCCTTACATTGAAGTATTTCCTTCTTATCATAAGTTTCCACTTTTGCCATTTCAATTTCCATCTGAATGAATGAAGAGCCAGGTAAAGTTTCAGATTGTATCACTGCTGTTTCAGGCATATCTTCTGAATGTAACTCAGGATGTAGAGTCTGACTAGAAGTAGTTAAGTTCTCCTGCTTTGAGTCAAACTTTTCTTCTTCATTAATCAGTTCCTTTAATGGAATGTTTTTATCACTTACACATCTGTTTTTGTATTGAATTTCTTGCTCCTCTGGAATTTGATCTAAATTATTCTCATTCATTTCCCCCTGCAAGTTGTCTGCAAATGTTACAGCTGTTAAATCTTCAATACTCATAGAAGTTTTATCTGAATCTATTTCATTTATCTCAACATCTTGTTCCTTTGTCATACCAGATACATAAGTATTCTGGATTGTGTTTTCATACTGTGGTGATACACAACTACTACAACAGATCTGTTCTTTTTCGTCTGAATCTGAAAGACATGCTTCAGAGGGGGCTGTTGAATCAAATGAATGTTTTTCGCCAAGAACAAACCCTACTTCTTTATTGGTATTTTCTGGTATCATTACTTCTTGTTCAACTTCCGTAAGATGACCTTGTGCAGCTATTACAATTTCTAGTTGTCTGGTGTCATTTGTGTCTGGCTGAATAATTGACATGTTAGCTGCATTTTGCACTCCATAATCTGTTTCTTCAGCAGTTTGCAAATTGACGTCAATATCTGACTTCCTGCATCCTTTTTTGTTTTCTTCATCGCCTATTTCCTTTATTAAGTGTGCATGGTACAAAGCATAATTGCCTTGACTTTTGTATGATGTTTTTTCACTATGATTGTCATCAGCTGCATTACCAATTGGTAAAGCAGTAAAGTCCCCTTCATCTGTGTAAGGTATTTCTCTACCGAAATCTTCCTCTATTTCCTTCTTTTCAAGCGTAATTACTGATTTCACTGTGTTATCAAAACCAGGAGGACAAGTACCTATTTCACCTGCTTGTTCAGTTTCTGCTTTTTCACATACTGCTTGACAGATTATGTTTTCATTAACAACTGTAGTGTGATTAATTACATTTTCCTCTGGCTTTTCTTCACATCTTTCTTTCTCGTCTACACTTGATACAATACACGTGGCAGCACACATCTTTTTACTTTCTGTAACTTTATGCCTTATTGCTTCATCAGGCTCCATATTTGCTTCTACTGCAGAATTAATTTTTAGTCCATCATGTGATTGTGAACCTTTAACACTACCACTATTCCCCGTATTACGTACAGTTTTATTACTTGCCAAATCAAAACCTTCTGTTTCACTCTCGGAGTCTGAATAAGACTGTATTGCAAGCAGTGATGTATTTATAACTGCATTACTCGAATTAAATGCTTTTTGTTCAAACTGCTTTTCAATTACTTCTGCAAGTCTATTTATTTCAAAAACAGTAACTGTATCATTTAATATATTGGTATCATCATTTTGAGCACTATTTAATGTACTGTCTTTGTCCTCAGAAACTGCAACATCACCCACACTTTCTGTAGCTGTTTGTAAGACTATATCATTATCTGTTGATATCAATTCAGCTGCTGTTACAGAAATCACATCAGTTTCTTTGAGCAAAGAAGAAACAAACGTTCCCTCCTCATTTTCACATTTCACAGAATCAGAATTAATGGATTCAACTGACTCATGCCTACTAACCTTTTCAGTGATGTTTGCATCAAGGAATTCTTCAAAAGCTACATTTTCAGTATGTTCCTTGGTAGCATCAGTAGTAATTTCAATAGCACTTTCGATTACTTTATATTCAAAGACAGATTTTCTACAAACATGATTAATATCATTTTCTGTACCTAAAACCACTTCATTTTCTTCCATTGTTTCTTGGATACTTCCAGTGTTGTCATCACTTATCTTTTCAGTATTACAGCTTTTGACGGCATTTTCTTCCTTGCAAGTTCTTATTTCTTTTGCTGTTTCCTTTTGATCAGCAATATCTATGTCTTCACTTACTTTGTGTGTATCTGTTAAAGAGGCAGTTATAGCTTTCTCCCTGTTAATGGAACTTTCTATTATTATATTGCATTGCTTCTCTGCTTTTTGGTCACTTTCGGTGTTCTCATCACTTACCACTTTACTGTTACAAGTTTTGACAGCATTTTCTTCCTTCCAATTAGCTTCTATTTCTTCAGCTATTTTCTTTTCATTGACAATATTTCTGTTTTCAAGTTGTATGTCCACTTTTTCTTTTTGGTTATCTGTTGAAGAAGCAATTGAATGCTTTTCAATGTTAATGGCACTTTGCATTGTAACATTCCATTGTTTTGCTGTTGGTTGGTTACCTTCAGCTTTATCACATATCACCTCACTGTGACAAGGTTGGACAGCATTTTCTTTCTGGCAATAAGCTATTTCCAATTGACTGACAGCATTTATGTTTCCAACATTTATGTTATCATTTGCTCTTTGGGTATCTGTTGAAGAAACAGTATTCTCACTGTAAGTAGCACTTTCCACAATAACATCATCATATTTCGCATGAAATGAAAGTTCCTTGGTAACCTCACTTTGCTCACTTTTGGTTGCATCATACGTACATGATGCTATTGGCATGATTTGAGACATAGTGTCACTCGCATCCACTGTCCCTGTCTGGTCAATGTATGTATCCAATTTTGCTTCCTCGATTATATCTGGTTTTTCTCCAATACTATTTTCAGCTTTATTTATTTCTTCTAAGCTCTGATTTTCTTTCCTAGTGCCTCTAAATTCCTTTCCTAAATCATTACTAATAAATGCCATTTCACTATTGCCAGTTTCAGTACCTAGTGTAATCTCAGACAAATACTCATTGTCTAAACCTGGCTCAATGAAAATATCACTCTCAAACTTAACATCAATATTTTTCTTTTCATTGGCATAAACATAAACAGATTGTTTTTTTATACCTTCATTATCATCTTCATCATTAGACGGTTGCTGGTATACATCTGACAAGACTGCTGCAACATCTGTTGCAGTACCACCAATTGCTATGGTGTTTGACTTTTCAGTGTCTATATCATTATCTGTCTTCCCAACAACTTCATCTTCTAACCCTATACATACCGAGGAAGTGCAAACTGTTGAATTTTCAATTCCAAAACCATTTTCTTGGTTGTAACATCTATGCTCCTTTTCTATAGTATCACTACTTATGTCAGTCTTGGCGAGTACAGTTTTCTCTGCTAGACCATCAAACGCTGTTTCAGGGTTGATAGGAACACTATTCTCAGCTTTTTTTGCTGCAAATTCTTTTTCTGCTAAACCATCTTTACTAATATCTACCTCAATTTCTTCCTTCTCTTGTCCTAGAAGCGAAGCAGAATCAACTTTTGAAACTCCAATATCATCTTCATTTACTAAAATGTTTGCATCTTTCAAACATATTATACTATCTGATTTATTTAATGGTTTGTCTTTAACTGACCCACTAATCTTGGTAAGGCTAAAGGATTTAGTTTCATGTGTATGCTCTTTTTCATTTTTCACTTCAATGTCACTGCCTACCTTTTGTGCAAAACCTGCTTCATATTTCCAATGGTTTTCACTATCAGGTAATGGTGTTTCATTTAACATTTCAACAATCTCATTAGAATTCAACAACTCTTTGCTGCTGCTTTTAGAAATTACTTCCTCTTCCAATACTTCAAAACTCTGATCTGAGTTTGAAAGCTCGATTGTATCAATTTGCAGAGAAGCTGCTGGATCTGACATACCTTTGTAATATTCACTATTCATGTTATTTTGTTTCAGTTTTAAAGCATTAATATCTGTTCCTGTTGGTTCATTGATACAAGTGCCATTCTTGAGTTTTGATGGGTCTCCATTTCCTTGTGCAAGATGATCATTATCTACAAAATCTCTGTTTTTCCTCGAAATTTCTGAATATGATCCTACTTTTCCACCACATTCAGTATAACTGTCTTTAACCTCAGTACTTCCTGTTAAGGGATTAATTTCCTCATCTTCAACATAAAAGTCATCCCTTAGTTTAGGACTTTCATTCAGATTTACATCAGCTAAGATACCAATCTCATCTTCAGCACCACTGCTTTCTTTCGGATTCAATTCCTTTGTAAAAGTGTCAATATTTTCAACTTCAACTTTTCCATATTTGTTATCAATTTTGTAAGTATGTAACACCACCTCAGTAGCAGTTCTCTCCTCTTCTGCATCTTCTTCAAGACTAGGACCAATTGCACTACTGTTCCTAAAAACTGTCCCATTATTTGATCTATTCTGACCTGTTTCTGTTACATCTTCAGTAGCTGCTTCTGTATTTTGATAAACCTCACTTGTTGCAATAAAACTTCCATCATTTTGAGTGGTTGGTACAACGGTTGTCATTTCCTTTACAACAACTGTTTTAATATCAGATAAAACATCCATAAGATTTCCTTCCAGGGAGTCTGGAGTATCATCTGTGGCATTTTTAGCTTTTATATCTATTTCATCTGACGTAACAGCCTCATTCTTGCACAAAACCCTCTCTGTAGTTATTGACTTTCTGTGTGTTTCGGCATAAGATTCAGCATTTTCAATCCATATGTCTTCCTCAGTGCCTTTTCCGATTTCACTCTCTTTACATGACGGAAGTTTGTTGGAACAACTATCATCCCCAATAGCATCCATTAATATAATAACATTGTTTGATTCAACTACTGTACTTTGGTCTTCTTCAGTGCTTGTATCACACTGTGCATCAACAGCTAACACACTGTCAGGTAAGTTACTATTATTTTCTAACACAATTTGTACACATTTGGTACTGTCTCCATTATCCATATTCTTGGCTTCAAGTGGATTTTCAAGGTCCTTCTCAACTAGTGTTAGATTTTCACTATCTAGCAACTGATCTATTATCGAACCATCTAGTACAATATCTTGTATCAAGGTCTCGTACTGGTTTTCATTGGCATTAGTAGCTTCTTTGTGATCTCTTTTATGCTTTTGAGAGTTCCCTTCACTGTGTCTTTCCTTCATAAAATCTCTTTCATTGGCTTCTATCACATTTTCTTCATCTGTCCTCTCTTCATCACTATCTTGTATTAATATGACTTCAAACTTGTTTTCTTTGAAGCTTACTTCAGATACATGTTTTTCAATTTCTTTTTTAGACAGTCTGCCAATCCTCACTGTACAACATGATATTTCACATTCTTCCCTTAACCTCTTTTCTTCATTTTCTACTTCCAAAGCCTTCTGAACAACTGATATATCCTCAATAACAACTCTAGCAGATTTAAACATTGGCTTTACTTTCCAAGCTTCTTGGTCACTGGAAACCTCTGTAAATGTATTCATTTCTTCAATACCCATTTCAACTGGTCTTTGTAGTTTACAATCCTTACTTTCTTTCATCATTTTATTTCTAAGAGATTTTTTGCTCTTAGTCACATCTCTTGGTGGCAAAACTGGGACATCTTCAGGAAGTGGAGGGATTTCTATTGCTATACTATGCTGAGGTAAAACATGTTTGTCAATACCATCAATACTTTTTGCAGTCTGTTTTTCCCTTAACTGGTCAGAAGAATCATTTTCAGACTCTGAATCTTCCTCATTCCTTTCAGTTTCAGCATACTTTACAAATTCTGAATCAAATGCTGCTTTACTTGCTGCACTGTATGAAGAATTGATATTCTTCATGGTCTGTTCTAAACCAGCAGCTTTTGGTATCTTACCCTGTTTAAGGAATTCAAATTCATCTTCATCCATAACGGATGTAGGCAGTGCATCAGATTTGGTGCATTCAAAATGACTTTTTTTCAAAATTTCAGATTCACATCCAGAAGAAATTGTATTTTCTATTTGGTAACTTTTCACAGGCGAGGATTCCAAGCCTGCAAATTCATCTTCTGGACATAATAAAATTGTCTTTGCTTTTGTTTTCCATTCTGAACTATCTCCCTCTTTTGTAAGTTCATCTACATTTCCTGTATTTGACACTCTAATTTCCTTCACATTATTTTGTAATCTTTTCTTACCTTTCTGTGACTGAAAGGAGGGACATCCATCTGATATCTGATTGTCAAGTCCATAATCTACATTCAAGTCATCATCTTCTTCAGCTCCAATCAAAACAACCTTTGCTTTACTTAAGTTTTCATCTGATTGATCTTTAGAATCAAAACTCTTAATTCTAAACTCTTTCTCATCTGTGACCTCGTCAGTTTCTTCAGGTAACTGCATCACTAATCTATCTCTTTTATCCCTGTTCCTCCTTGCTTTCTCAAAACTGTCTACAAGATAGTCACTGTATTCTTCTGACGGCCCAAAGTCTGACTCATTATCATCTTTATGAATAAACATGCCCTCCTGAAGACGTTCTTCTTCCTCCGTGCTTTCAGATTCCATGTATCTTTTATTGGAAGATCTTTTTCTAAGTCTGTATTTCCTCTCCACACTAATACTATACATAGAAGTGCTTTCAGAGTCCGATTCAGCACTTCTGATTGCTGTTTTATCCATCTTTTTCAAACCTAGCAACTTGACTGCATGTTCAATATCTGTATAATTGCTTTCGGTTTCCGAATCGGACTCTTCTACGTTTTTTGAATTCTGTCTGGTGTTAATTCTGTCACATCTTACATAACTTTCTCTGTGCTGACTTGTTTTCAAACTTCTTACCTCTTCTGGCCCTCCCTTCAATCTTATACCTGGACTTTTGTCAGTTCGTATCCTTTTGATAGTTCTCTTTTCTTCTTGGTCACTGTTTAGAGAGTCAGATTCAATTTCCCTTTGTCCCTTAGACAAAGAATGTCTAGTAATCCTTGGCTTTACCTCTTCCGTAGAGCTTTCATCTGTTTCAGAAGTTGCTTCTCTTAATAATTTACCCCTTTCAGACAATCTTCGAACTCTTGTTGATTTTCTTCGTCTTATTTCAGAATCTTCTAACTCAGAATTATCTTCCCCACTCCCAAGTCCAGATGATTCTGTAAGTTTATCGTATTCTATTTCTGGCCTTTTAATTGCCCGACCACTTCTTGTAAGCAGTAATTTTTCCCCTTTACCAAACTTTCTTTGCCGTGCCCTTGATGAAAGCCGGGTTGAAATGGCAATGGCAGCTCTTTTCTTCCTAGCTGAAGCAATAAGACTTGATCTGCTACTACTCATTGAACTTGATCTTGACCTTGTAAGCATTTGTGTATCACTTGAATCATCTATTTCAGAAGTTTTGATATTTTCTTTCACACCAGTTTTACTTCCCTTTAATTGTTTATCTTTTACCATATGTCTTGCTAATCTGGGGGCAATTCTGCGACCATCTTTAGTTTGTGTGCCAGAACTTGAATCTGTTTCCTTCTTTTTTTCTGCCAATGAGGCAATTTTCGCACTTACATCAGCTATACGTTCCTCCCTTGATTCAGTGTCAGTAGAATTATTGGATCCACTTGGAAAAGAACTCTCTTCATCATAATCACTGTAGTCTATAATGGCATTCATACGGGTGATGGCAATTAATCTTAATTTCTCAGCACATTTTTCCCTTAGTGCCAGAGCTCGAAGATGTTTCCTGGTCTTAATAGTTTTGACTGATAGTCTTGACAGTTCTTTGGTTTTAATAGGAGAAATTTTGTTCTTTACATCTGGTTCGACTTTACGGTCATATCTTCCCATGACTACTCGATTTAAGACAGCTTCCCTATGATTCTGAAACACATGTTCTTTCATTTGCATGGTTTGTGTCGATGGGAATTTTTTATTGCAAAAGTTACAATAATAACTGTAATTAACAGGATGAAATCCAAGCTTGTGACTCTGGATATAGTGACTAAGAATGTCAAGTTTTCTGTTAGATTCTGTATTACTTTGTAGGCCACAAAACTTACAAACAGTCCTGTAGTGCTCCCTTTCTTCCTTCTTACGTTTTTGGTTTGGGTTTGTTTCTTCTGACTCCATTTCTTCTTTTACTTGAGCCTGACCCTGATCACCCTTTTCTGTCCTGCCCTGGGATTTACCTTTGTCCTGACCTGTAACTGAAACAGGATCCTCGCGTTTCAAAAAATCAAAAAAGTTAGTGTTTTTCTCAATTTGCTCCGTTTCTTTCCTGAATTTCTCACGACGTAAAGGCCCCATTTCAAAGTTTTCAATAAAAAATTTTTGTTTCTTTATAAGCCTTTTAGCTCTTAACCCTTTCATTTTCCTGATATCTTGCGGGGATCTTTGCTTCTTTTTTAGATTCCCACAGAAAACGTTTGAACTGCCCTTTTTCAAAATGTCTCTACTTCTTGTTTTTATCTTGTCTAATTGAATATGATCTTCAAGTACACACTTTGCATTTGGAAGAATTCCATCTTCATCATCATCTTGTTTTCGTTTCTTCTTATTTCTAACAATATCAAGAGGGTGCTGACTAACATTATGCTGAAGCTCTGGATTTTTCTCCAACATAACCTTGCTTTGGTTCTCAGTATTTTGGTGCTTCATTTCTTTTCTGTCAACTTTAACTACACTTAACACTTTAATTGTTCCATCTTTAGCGTTTCCACTTTGAGACATTTCGGTTTTCTTTTGCTTTTCAATGCTTTCCTTCATCTTCTGTTCTAATGAAGCATTTCCAAGAATACTATCCATATGTTTTCTTTTTTCACTCTCAAATTTAAGTTTCTCTATGTCCTGTTTTTCAAAGAGTAATCTTTGTTTTTCTTTCTCTTTATCTAGCACCTTTTGCTGTTCTTTCAGCATTTCCTGATTTTCATTGAGTAATCTTTTTTCTTTCTCTTTATCTATCACCTTTTGCTGTTCTTTCAGCATTTCTAGCTCTGTCTTCTCACTCTTTTCTCTTTCCTTTCTTTCCAGTAACTCCTTCTGCTTTTCAAGTTCTTTCTGTTTCTTCATTCGTATAGACTGTTTCCGCTTTTCAATTTCATTAAATTCAGCAAGAAACAAGTTTTCTGCTGTAATTCTTTGCTCTTTCTGCAGTTGGGCTGTAAATTCCAGTTTGTCTTCTGAATATGCAGATTCTGTTTTAACTGATCCATTATCTATGCATTCTTTCTGTGCAGTTTCTGCTATTCTTTTGTCTTGTACACTGCTTTTTACTGCCTGTTTACCTACAAAGTCTTCTGGTTTTCCTTTCACAATAGCTGCCACTTTAGTTATACTTGCTGTCTTTGGACCAGAATTTTTTGAAATATCATTTACTTTAACTTCTGTATTTTCTATTTTGTGAGTTACACCATGATTTTCACAAAGCTTACCAACAGCTGTCTTCATCTCTCTTTTGTCACTCATGGTAGTATTTAATAGTGAAGGTTTTTCTTTATCTTGTGTCCCATTTTCATTTTCTTCCTTCAATTCCAGTTCCGTTCTTGTGCAAGTTTTTTCTTTTGAATCAACGGCTTTCTCACATCCAGTAAGATTCCTTCGGGTTGTACTTGACTCTTTCAACCTCTGATAAACGTCTTGTACCTGTCTTTGTGTATTAGTCACTTTTAACTTTGGACACTGTCGTGTAACATGCCTGCAAGCATCTTCCTTGTCGATAAATGATTCTTTGCACATATTACACTGGTATAACTTGGTCAACTCAGCTGTTATATTTTTCTTTTTGCACTTTTCCACATGCATTGACGATATATTTTCATTAAAATTCATAAAATTACATATTGTGCATTTGAAAACCACTGAAAACTCATAGTCCTGAAGCCTGTTTTCCATTGAAAAACTTGAGTCTTTTTTTATGCACCCATTTTTAACATGCTCTTTTATTGAGTTCATAGAGTTAAACTTCCGTGTACATATGCCACAGACAATTTCTTCCACTGGCTGTTTTCCGTTCACAAATGTTTGAGGGGTACATGTCTTAGGATTCAAGTGGGATTTTAACTGTTCATGATTCTGAAAATAAACACCACAATAGCACTTTACCATTGCAGATGGTGCTTTGAGGCAGTAATTTTTCTCATGAATTTTCAAAATATCTGAAGACTTGAAAGTCATTTTACAGTAAGAGCATTGCCACTTTGACTCACAGTTTGAAATCTGTTTATGATCATGCAAATGTTGTTCCGTTGGAAAATAAAGATCACAATTTAAACAAGCAGCCTTCATCTCTTGCTGAGAACTAGTTGATAGTTTCCCTTCCTGAGAAATTACCTGCTGTTTCTTTGCATCTCTGTTTTCCCTTTCTTTCACTTCTCTGTTTTCCCTTTCTTTCCCTAATCTATTGGCATTGTAGTATGTGGAATGACTTGAAGCAATAAGTTCTTGTCTAATGTCAGTTTGTGGTACAGTCTGTAAATTTCCAGAGTTAGTAGTTGTCCTATCATGCTGTAATTCAGTTTGTGTACAGCCACCTGCTTTCAGTGCAACATCTCTTTGTGAAACAACAGTCTCATTTGTTTCAACAGGAACACTGCTCGCTACATTATGTTGTGTGAACTGTTCATTGTGTAATGGATTTTCTGGGTTATTACAGTTTTCATTGTCAAGAGCCAGTATCGAGTCTATCTGAAATTCTTTTGCTCCCAAATCTGGCAAATCTGGTATCACCTGAGTAGCTGTATTACTGCTTATACTTGAAACATTTTCATTTGACTGTGCTGGTGATAAAAACGATGGCAAATTAGCTTTGGGGTTATTCAAATTCTGATCAGTAGACATCAATCTTTGAAGTAAACCACTTGTTTTTCTTGGACTTCCAACTGTATTATTGAAAGAAGTTATTACCTGACTTGTAGGTAAGCTAGAAGCTAGGCCTGTAAATTCTGGTTGAGGTACAGTGGTCTGTCCAAACTGCTTCCTTAATTCAAGGATCTTTTGTCTAGCTTCATTAACACTCTGTTTCACGGTAGGGCCATTACTGTCCACAAACATTTGTTTAACACTATCATTAACTGTTTCTTTTAAATTACACTGTGAATTGCTAAACACGGTAGACTGTTCCTGTTCTACCGAACTTGACTGCTTAATAGTTTTAGGTTTTGCGAGTGCTGAATTCTTAGATTTTGATCCACTCTTTTTCAGACTAGTCAGAATCTGTTGAACAAGTGCAGGACTTAGTTCCGGTGCTGTTATAAACTGCTTCTGAGTCTGAGGTCTAACTGAAGTAGATGGCAAAGTTCCTGCAGGCATGTTTGTCACGGGCTGCATCATTTCAACTGAAACAGGCCGAGTTACACAAGTTGTCACTGGTATAGCCATCGAGTGTGGAATTTCACCTGAAAGAGGCTGCGTAATTCCTGTGGACATCAAAGGTGTAATTCCCCCAGTGACTCCACTAAAATTTGTGACTTGTTCAACAGTAGCAACCTGCAAAGGAGGCTGCTGACTAACAACATTTACAAATTGTGGGGAGTTGTTTATACCTATGGTATGGTCTTGCACAGTGAAAATCTGCTGTACCATCGGTTGCTGAAGACTACTATCAACTTTTTGTTGCATGCCCGGTAACTGTTGAGGTAAGACTGACTCTGCTATCATTGGAGCTGACATAGTGTACAGCGGAGTTGTAAGAATAGTTTCCTGTTGTACAACCTGTTGGACAGACTGCACAGAAGCATACAAAGTTTGTGGCTCTATAATAGGGGAGGCAAACATTTGCTGCTGTTGGGCTGGTTGTGCCAGTTGTTGAACTGAGCCAACAAGCTGTTGGTTTGAAGTTTGCCCTAGAACAGAGACGCTTGCGGCTGCTAATGTGTTCAGATTCAGGAGTCCATCTTCACTAAAGTTTTTAACTAGTGACTGAGAACTCACTGCAAGCCCTGATAAAAAGCTTGACTGACTACCAAGTACTGGAGAATTGTTAAGAAAAGTATCTGATGCAAGTTCTTCCTTTAGACTTGTATTGCTTTGTAACTGCTTAGTAACACTTGTGTTCTGTTCATGGTTCGACTGACTGTTGGTTTGATTTCTTACCACTGTTGAGGAGGGTACAGTTGTCGTTGAAGAAGATATCACAGTCTTCTGGTGTTGCATTCCTTTAGGAAACTGTTTTATCATATTTTGGACAGTTTTAACTAACTCTTCTTGCCTATTAGGATTAGTAAGTTCTTTTGGGACAATCATCGAGTACACTGGTTTCATATTCAGAGACGAATCTCCTATGTTCCCTTTCCCCATGCCACCTTTTGGAGTTGTGGTCTTGTAGTAGTACTTCTGTTTCATGATCCCTCTTGACGTGTCCCAGCCCTGTTCACCAGGAACCAGAACACTAGAAGGGGACTCATTGAAAGTTACAGATTTTACATCTTGAACTGCTCCTGTGGAATGTCTTCTGTCGGAAGGAGGACTATGTAAAGATGAAGACTGGTTTGGTGAAATACATGAAGTACTTTGTATACTGGCTGCGTCTGACCTCTGTTCAGATTCAGATGATCTTTGAACTTGTTGCGGAGATGTAATGTTTTGCACTGATGAAACTGATGCTGACCGTTCTTTTTTCTTTTTAAGGTAACTTTTACCTTTGCTTACCTCTGTACTTTGCAAAGTGGGAATGAGATTTTTCTGTCCATCTGACAATTTTTGCACTTTGTTACCCTGAAATGTCAAACTCAAAAGGTCTGAGATCTGACTGCGACTTGGAATATTTCTTGAATTCAATGCTGCTTTCATACCATCAAGCTGACCCTGAATTCTTGCTGTTTCTAACCTTTCTGCTCGCTGCCTTTCAGCCCTCTGTCGTTCATGCATTTCTGCAATTTGCTGGGCAATTTTTGCACATTCCTGTTTGGAATTTCCAGGCGGTCTTAAAATGTTTATATGAGAACTTTTCATCTGTTTTGACTGTTGAGATGGTTGATGTAATTCCCCTTGGATCTTATTGCACAACTGAGTTACCGTTTCTGAACGACTGTGACTAGAATGCAATTGAGAAAAGGCACCTGTTTTTCGACTGGTCAATATGGTTGGACTTGCTGAGTGAGGTCTAAACCCAGGTGATGATAAAGGCGATTGAAATCCTGTTGGTGATGACATGCGTGGAGATGTACTATGAGCTGGTGGTGGTGACCCACCAAATGCCGCAACTGGTGACACTTGTCTATGATGACTGTGGGCATGAGGTGGCTGCGGACTGCCCATTGATAGCTGCCTGTGTAGAATGGGACCTTTGACTGGAGCCCCTCCTGGAGCACTATGCTGCCTATGTACAGCAGAGTTTTTGTTCTGAAACATCTGCTGTTGTTGCTGCACAAACTGTTCATGTCTACTAATGTGCTGACCTTGCACACTGCTTGAAGACTTAACAGAACTATCACTCCTCTTTCTTGTTTGCTGAATAGAAGACAGATTTTGTTTCAATAGCTCTCTATACTGTGTCTCTAAATCAATTGATTTTTTCAAATCATTTATTGTTTTATCTAACTCTTTCACATCCAATGATGGTGCATCGCTAAAGTCCTGCGACACATTCCTAGGGAATTCCTTGCTTAAAACCTTTTCAATTTCTTCATTAGACAAATTTTTCTGCTTTAACATTTTTGCTAAGTGAGTCTTTTGTATGTCTTTAGGTATCTCATGTTGTTTTAGTTTCCTTCCTCTTTTCTGACCGGTATCAATGTTTTTGGTAACGTCTTTTTCACTTTTCACATCACTTAATGTACAAAATGTATGTAGCATTGGATTTGTTTGTTTATTTCCTGTAAACTCCAAACTTGAACTCTGTAATGAAACATTGTCACTGTTGAGCTCCTCCTTCAATAATATGCCTGTTCTTGAATTATAACAGTCTAATTTGTATTTCTTACAGACCGGTATTAACTGTTTCCAACTGTATTCTGGATTTAAAATTTCAGGACGCATTTGTCCCAGAAGACGTTCCATCTCATACAATGTGGCAATGTTAATTTTACTGTTCTGTGAAGTAGCTGAAACATTCTTAATTGTCCAGTACAACTTATTCACTAAATTCAAATTATCTGTTGTGGGATCCAGTGAAAATGCTGTCAAACCACAAATTCTAGACATTCTGAAGTCATATTCTTTCAGCATGAATGCCATTCTTACACATGTCTTTGACATAGCAAGCCTTCTCTTGTTGTACTCTTCTTGGTCCTTCAGTACTTCCTCTCGTTCCATGTTTCCCTTGTCAATGTTGATAGCATACTTGCACAGCTCTGAATACAGCTGGATAAACATGTCACCACACTACAAAGAAAAACAAGTATTAGAGTTATAAGACTAAAACTGAGATTTATTTCATCCAACACATGTATGGAAGTAAAGAACTGGTGGTTTACTTTAGCAAATCTATATAGTTTACTAAGTCAACTGTTCTATAAATAAACCTCACATTAAAACATTTCTTTTTTTCGGAGTATACTAACTTGAAAGTTGTTCTAAAGCAAAAACGTATCTCTTCCACCACAATGAAGTTGACTTCTTCAACTAACCCCGCCCTTGAAATGAACTACCTGAATGTATACTCTGCAAATTATCTAAATATGTTAACTTTTATGCCTAGTTATTTCAGAATCCTTCAAGATATGCAACAGCTACTGATCTCAAAAACAATAGGTAACATATTATACATGTTGCAGGGATCTTTATCAGCAAGTTTCTTCAAAGTCAAGTGAAAATTTCGACCTGTACTGTTGAGCGTTATCAAGGAAAAGTAGAGCTAAAAACGGGCCTTGTTAAAAGGGATGCAGAAATAAATGCGAAACAATTGCATGAGACTGGAAACTTTTTTTTTAAACTGGATATAAAATTGCATCAAGCTGAGATAGCTTTGCCATGCCACATTATGTTACCTGTCCTTCATCCAGCACAGTAACAAATACATCTAACAATATAACAACACTGCTGTTATAGGTCTTACCTCTTTTCTAACACCATCGATGAGCACACCAATTTGTTCAGTATCCCTACACACTTTGGCAACTGTCCAAATACTATCTAGGAATCTTTCTTCGTCTTTGTCTGCTAGATACTGATGATGAATCCAAAGTTTCAAAAGTTCCTAAAATTGTAGGAAAGTAAACTGCTGTATTGTTTCAACATGTTGTTTTCCAGATTTAAACAAGAAAGCCATTGTTGTGGGCACTGGTCACTGAGAAATAGCATAGAAACAAACTTTACAACGCGAGACTCACAAAGTTATGCAATACACTTCTGCTTCATGGAGCATAGAAAGCATCTCTGCTTGATAATTGCAGAAATCAACAAGCGAAATTTAGTGAATAAATATTCCCCACTTAAATGAAGCAAATAGCTGAACTAGATGGATGTTTAGTAGAACACTTGTGTCGCCCGCATATGCTTTGTTAGAATAACCAATAGTTTTGTGAAAAATTCCAAGAAGGAATAACTCTGTCAAAAATGACCTTGACCTACAAAATTTGGTGAAATCACGGCCCTTAAGTCATAAGCAATGCAATTTGTTAGTTAGATGAAGAAATCTTAAGAAATGGCAAAATTATAGTAAACGCTAAGTTTGTGTGAAGGACAGACGGACAGATCGATGGACCGACAAAGCGATCCCTATGTATCGCCTTTTCTCTGAAAGGGCTACAAAAAAATCCCCATCCCCCAAGGGAAAGGCCAATTTTTACCCCAGGGGCATAATTTGAACAATCTTTGAAGAGGTCTACTAGGCAATGCTACATGCCAAATATCTAAGCTATTTTTATCCTGGGGTAATAATTTGAACAATCTTGATAGAGGTCCACTGGCCAATGCTACATTCCAAATATCTAAGCTCTAGGCCTTGGGGTTTCAGAGATGAAGATCTTTAAAGTTTTTCCTATATAAGCCTATGCAAAACTAAGTGACCCCCCCCTCCCCTGTGTGGGGTCAATTTTGACCCGGGGGTCATAATTTGAACCATTTTAGTAGAGGTTCACTAGCCAATGCCACATGCTAAATATCTAAGCTCTAGGCCTTGTTGTTTCAGAGAAGAAGATTTTTTAAAGTTTTTCCTATTTGTTGCCATAGCAACCACAGTTTGAACAATTTTGGTAGAGCTTCATGCAAGGAACCTTGCATAGTTTCATCAACATTGGCCTAGTGGTTTCAGAGGAGATGTCATTTGAATCAAGATGTTGACTGAAGACGGACAATCATCCATCAGAAAAGCTCACCCTGGCGAAGCCAAGGGAGCTAAAACGAATATCTTCCTCTCCGTGCAAGCTACCTACACACCAAGTTTCATTGCAATTGGTCACACTATTTATTCAGCGGAAACTATTTTTCTATTTTCAGTAACAGTGACCTCGACCCAAGTGACCCCAAATGCAAATCCAAGCTTCCATTCCCCACAAACTACCTACAAACCAAACTTAATTGCAATTGGTCACTCCTAACTAAAGTCACGGAGCGGAAACCATTCTACAATTTGGGGACACTGTGACCTTGTGCCCAAGTGTTTTGACCTACAATGTAATGACCTCAAAATCAAAACGGGTCATCTGCTGGTCATGACAAACCTTCAAATCAAGTTTGAAGATGCTAGGCCTAAGCGTTTTCAAGTTATCATCCGGAAACCAGTTGGTAGATGCACAGACAGATGTTCTTCCTAAATAGTACTTAAGTGGCTGTTACATATTTTAAGTATTTACGTGTCTAATTTTAGCCACTTAAAAGAAATTTTTAGCCTCATAACAGCCAATTATCCTACGAAATGAATGGAATTTACAGTTATGTATTGTTTGCTATGGACAGTTTAGTCACACAAGTACCTGTTTGTAAGAGCGGTTGGACGTACGGACTGACCAACATCTGCAAACCAATATACCCCTCTTTTTCGAAGGGGGCATAAAAATCAATAACGTTCCAAGCAAATTAACTAAAACAACATGTACAAGGGTTATCGGGAAAATTCGTAAACAGCTGTTGTTTTTTACCTTTCACACACTACTTCAATACTAAACTTTACAGCATACAATACTATAACATTCCCTTCCTCTGTGGCAGAAGTTTTTTTTGTAATAATAATAATACATGTGTAATTGTACCCATAGCAACCCTATCTTGGCGTGACTACACATCACAGAGCTGTTTGTAAAACACGTATGCCCCCCTTGATGCAAAAGTTGTACTATGAAAGGAACAGTTTTTAAAGTCAATGTAAAATTCACGAAAACGGCATCTGTAAAAATTGTAGAATAAAAAAAAATATTAAAAAAGAAAATAAAACATTCTTAAAAAAATGAATATTTCTACAAAGTGACCTTGACCTTTTAAGTAGTGACCTTGACCTAAAAAATTTTTTTTGGCTTAAAACAATTTTATAATCTAAACAAGAGCTGTCCCTCACAAGTGACCAATGCCCCCGAAATAGGTGTCTCACAGTCTGTGTCCTCTCCATGTGCTCAATAATTGTACTATGTTATTTAAAAATCCTTCCATGCATGACAGAGTTACCATGCATACAGTATTCCATAACTTTTAAACACTAAGTGTGACCTTTGAGGTAGGGACGTGGTTCTTGCACACAACACACCTTCTTAATGTGCTGAACATTTGTGTCAAGTTATTTTAAAATCAATCAATGCATGACAAAGTTATAGTCCGGACATGAGTGTGTGCATATATACAGGATTCCATTACCTTCAAACTCTAAGTGTGACCTTAACCTTTGAGGTAGGGACGTGAGTCTTCCTAGCAAAACATTTTCTTGATGTGCTAGGCATTTGTGCCAAGTTATTTTTAAATACTTCAGTGCATGACAAAGTAACAGTCTGGACAGGAATGTTTGCATATATACAGGATTCCATTACCTTCAAACTGTGACCTTGACCTTTGATACAACCCATCGTCTTGATGTACTAGACATTTGTGCCAAGTTATTTTGAAATCCTTTGATGCATGACAAAGTTACAGTCTGGACACGAATGTGTGCATATATAGAGGATTACATTACCATTACATTGGCATCCCTAGTCATATAACATGTAAACTTGGAAAGCTTTAGTTGATTTTTAACATTATCAAAGCTTGTTGAGACTGACTAAGGAATAATGTTCAAATATACACAGTGACAAACTGAAGTCTCGAAATGTTACTGTGAATACACCTTGGTGGATATTTTTGCTTTTCGGAAAGTGAAAGTACCTGATGCCAAAAGCACACGTAGGTGGTGCTAACAACACTGGTAGGTGGTGCGCATAACAAAATATTGTGGAGTTTGGAAAAAGATTGATATTGTGACTAGTTCAATATTATGGGCTTTGAGTATACTATGCAAGTAAGTTAACAATTTTTTGTTTCAACCTAAAGGACATAACTTTACAGTGTCTTGGGGAAAATGCACCAACAATTAAAATGCAGTTTTACATTTCAGCACTTCGGGTAACTATGATTGCCAAATTTCATTGCAATCCCTTGAAAACCAAAACACAAGCTTGCAGCAAAAACTACTCAAGTTACATCAGGACATACTAACCAACACACTCATTCCAGTAAAACTCTTAAATTTTTTTGCTTGCAACAAATAATGACAGCTACTAATGACATGGGCAAGACCACATAGAACACTGTAACCTGTACTACTGTCATATTGATAAACTAGTGTATATACCTGAGTACAACATGTTCGCTCTGGTCTCATCCAGTCTTGAATGAGGAACACCTGTGCAAGTCTAATACACAGTTCTTGGTTGGATGGCGTCTTCGCAAGATGTGACATCACCTTAATACCATCATGACAGACAATTGTCTCACACTGAAATATAAAGCCATGATCACACAATTAATTCTGTGAATGAGAAGTTCCTATCCCTGAATAACAAACAAGAGGGCCAAGATGGCCCTATATCACTCACCTGTATATCAATTGCCTATAATACAAGGGGTCATGATTTTAACATAATTCATAGCGGTCCACTACACAATGCTTAGTAACATTCCAAATATGTAAGCTCTGCCTGTTGGCCTTGTGTTTTCCCTATATAAGCCTATGCAAAATAAGCGACCCCCCTCCCCGCCTGAGAAGGGTTAATTTTCAACCAGGGGTCATGATTTGGACAATCTTGATAAAGGTCCACAAGGCAATACTACATGCTAAATATTTAAGTTCTAGGCTTTGTGGTTTAAGAGAAGATTAACATAAAGACTGCTAGAGACAAGTAATTCTGCCTTTGTGACCAGTGACAATTTTGACCATTACTTATTCAGTTTGTGAATTTTCAATAACACCCTCATGAACAACTAATGGTGCAGTCCAAATTAAAAGATGGACATATCCATATTAGAAATTTAATGTCAAGGTTACATGTATCCTTAGATTTTTTAGCAGAATCTTACTATTCGACTATGAACTGCCTTTTTGCTATTGTCCCTTGAATGGGTAACATGTTTTTTCTAAAATCATATTTGTGAAAAAGTAAGCCTACCACTTCCTGCATTTTTCCATACTCCTGCTGTTTATAAAGCATGAAGATTTGGTGTTCTTTGATCTTTAGGTCACTGAGAAGTTGTGGATGTTTCAGTGACCAGGTACAGAGATTCAATGCAAACTCCTCACAATTCTCTTTCATCATAATCTCAATCCTTAATTTGAGTATGTCTGGGTCCTCTTTCTGTATATACTCCAAGCCTACAACAAAAACATGCCCTAATTTTATATTTTTAATATCTGGGATACAAACTTTTGTAATCTACTTAATTGCTGTCTTCACTGAAGTCTTCTTTTAGTCTCCTGTGTACCCTATAAATGTTTGGACCACAGTTTTTAAGCACTATAAATACACGGCTTACCAGTTTCAAAAAGGGCCATTTCCCATCTTATTTTTATTGATTTCTATCAAGTAAATGTTACGGATTATGTTCTTTTTACGTAAAATTCCCAATATATGGTCAGGATTAGCAACTGATTCAAAGTTTGTGGTACAAGCCCCACCGTACTACCTCCTCATATGACACCAATACTGGTTTTTCCAGGAAGCGGACTCAAGAGTGACCCGGTAAGCTTCAAGCTTTCTTCACAATCGAGCTAAGATAAAGAAGTATAAACTAGTTATCTCTCATTCTAGTATTTGTAAGCACTGATAAGAAATCAAGCCAATTAACAAGAAGATCATAATGGCCCTATATCGCTCAACTGAGTATCAGTACACCAAATATCTAAGCTCTCATGCATACAGTATTCCATAACTTTTAAACACTAAGTGTGACCTTGACCTTTGAGGTAGCAACATGGGTCTTGCACGCAACACATCGGCTTGATGTGCTGAACATTTGTGCCAAGTTATTTTTAAATCCTTCAATGCATGACAAAGTTATAGTCCGTACACAAAGATATGCATATATACAGGATTCCATTACCTATAAACTCTAAGTGTGACCTTGACCTTTGAGGAAGGGACGTGGGTCTTGCATGCAACACGTCTTCTTGATGTGCTAGACATTTGTGCCAAGTTATTTTAAAATTCTTCAATGCTTGACAAAGTTACAGTCTGGACACAAATGTGTGCATATATGCATATGATGAGGAATCCATTACCTTCAAACTCTAAGTGTGACCTTGACCTTTGAGGTACATGTAGGGACGTGGGTCTTGCACACAACACGTCGCCTTGATGTGCTAGACATTTGTGCCAAGTTATTTTCAAAATCCTTAAATGCATGACAAAGTTATAGTCCGGACACGAATGTGTGCATATACAGAGAATTCCATTACCTTCAAACTCTAAGTGTGACCTTGACCTTCGAGGTAGGGATGTGGGTCTTGCACGGGACATATCATCTTGATGTGCTAGACATTTGTGTCAAGTTGTTTTAAAATCCTTCAATGAATGACAAAGTAACAGTCCGGACACGCATGTGTAAGTGGGGACGTACAGACAGATGGAAGGATGGACGGACGAACGGATGGACGTATTTACCAGACGGACTTTGTGAGGTTATCCCTTTGATCTTTTTTTGATCTTTCAACGCCACAATACAATTATTTAACCCCACAATGCTAGTTTTAACCCCATAATGACGGAATGAACTCAAAGAACCTCACAATGCTAAGTTTTACTGAAACCCTAACCCAGTAATGTCTACTGGGCATGTACGGACAGACAGACAGACGATGCGATCTTAATATGCCACCCTTTGGGGGCATAGAAGGGGCATAACTGTGTCAAATATGACCTTGACCTGCAAAATTTGGCAGCATCACAACCCTTTTGTCATGATTAATATAATTGTAAAGTTTGATGAAGAAATCTTATGAAATGGCAATGTTATTGCCAACGTTACGATTTTGTGAGGGACGGACGAACAAAGTGATCCCTATGTATTGCCTTTTCTTCAAAAGGGCGACACAAAAAGGTGTTAGGACAACCAAACTACATGTAAGGGCGACCAAGAATTTGCTTTTAGTCGCCCTGCAGGACGAGTGACTTGAAAAATGTTTTTCCACTCCTGCAGGGGTCTGATTTGAACAAACTTGGTAGAGGTCCACTAGACAATGCTGTACATTACATATCTCAGCTCTAGGCCTTGTGTTTTTGGAGAAGAATTTTTAAGTTTTTCTTATAGAAACCTTTGTAAAATCAAGTAACCCCGAAGGCTTGGGGTTCCAGCGGGGTCAATTTTGACCCGGGAGTCATGATTTGAACAATTTTGCATGGATTGGAATTCTTTGAACAGTTTTGGTAGAGCTTCATGCAAGGAACATCCCTGCCAAGTTTCATCAACACTGGCCAAGTTGTTTCAGAGAAGATGTCTTTTGAAGCAAAATGTTAACGGACGGACTATGGACAATGAATCATCCATCCTAAAAGCACATCTTTGCACAAAGTGCCAGGTGAGCTTAAAAGACAAAAAACATTTATGCACTATACTTATTCTACTATCCATACTGGTAGCATGGGCCTGATATCAGTTGAACCCTCTTCAAAAGTTCATTTATTTATTCAATATAAGTATATTTGACAGCATTTTCTATTCAGTAACACATCGATGTTTGTACATGTACTTACAATCTTCTGTTTCTTCCTCATCTCCAGACATGATTTTGCTCAGTACAGGATGCGTCCAATGACTCTTCATCAGGTCAAAAATCAACTGGAACTTATGGAAACCCAACTGGGACAAGATTTTGTGTACATCTTCAACGGTGGTGCAGAAATTTATCTTCACTTTACTGTCTTCATCCAACTGTGCCCACTGGATGTTTAGAACTGTTTTTGCACACATTCTAAAATTCAGAATTTATCTTATCTATGCATAAAAAGACTCTATTCTGGGATGACAGCGGTACAATAATTGTTCAAAAACTCAAAATAAACAGTTGAAAAAAAAAAACACTTGAGAAATTAACTTTAGTAAAAACTAAATTCTAATTAAAAGTTACAACATGCTATTAAATGTTAATGCATTCTTAGCATTTTATACAAAACTTGGTACTCGTAAGCTAAGGAAATCATCTAATTTAGGTTTATTCTACCTTCAACACATCTAGTCAAAGCTGACAGTTTATCTTACCCAAAGATGAATTTGCACAGCTGGTCCCTGGCTGAACCTGCGGACAAGTCTTTATAAATGGAAGCCAGCTGATTGAGAGCCACCCACAACACTGTAATTTGATCATCATATTCCTCAGTAACTTTCTGTGCCCTCTTCAGTATCTAAAAGAGAAGTACTGATGACTACATGAGCAAATTATATACATAGCAGTGCTCCAGCTAGCACAAAATAACCAGGTGCAGCACCCTGCCCCTGTTCTTGTGCACCCTGCCAATTTCTCTACCACCCTGCTATTCCCTTTATGATAGGACCTTAGCATTTTATGTAAATGAGAATATTTTTGTTGGATTTAATGACAAAATAAACATGGTTCCTTTTCTATTACTTAGGCACCAATACTTAAGTAGGAGTTATGAAATGCCCAGAAGTCAGTAAATCAGTATTGGAAATGTTAATTGAATTCAAATATAGAGGATCTAAACATGCCCTTTTTATCACAGTTTTGCACGATCAAGTGCCCTTTTCCAACAGCACCCTGCCCTTTTTAGATTCTAGCTGGAACACTGCATAGTAATTTGCATTTTATTTGCTTTATGTTCATTACTGATGTCTGTGTATTTTGCTTTGTTAGTCCAGAAGATATTTATACAATGAATGATGACTTTATTTCAATCCTGTTTCAGAACTCAATAAAATTATGAAATCAGCCGTGGCCATCAAACTGCAGCATTTCCTCTGCATAACCGCTCAAAATAGGGGTGTACTGTATACCTCAGTAGCCAGGTTTCGATCGATAAATTACAACACGTGTACTACCCGACCTTTATTTTGAGTTGCATTGTTTAAAATAAGTATTTACATTTTTGTAATTCAATAAATACATCTCAATGCTGTTTAATTTAACAAAATTCGTAACAAAGTTGAAACAAAAACATAGGTACTTTCCGTGACTGAATAGATTACGATCGCACATCTTGAAAATTTAGAATCTATCTTCAAACATGTTTTATAAAACGATATTACAAGTTATAGCATTCCAAAAGTTCCTTCTAGGGCACATCTTTCTATATATATATTATTGAAGTACAAAATACAACAGTCTAAGCAAATTGACTCTTCAGCCTAAATTTTTAAGGGTCAAAATCAAATTTTTAAGAGTAATATTGATATAATGTATGTTTGTAGCCAATGACACTGAAAATAAATTTGCACGCAAGAGAAAATATAGCGGTCACACTGACAACATGTACATTGTACGTTCTAGTTGGAAAAAAAAAGTCCGTGTCAAAAGCATTCGGTTTTTAATCAAACATAGTTTGTCGTTTTCCCGTCGTTTTATTGTAATGAAATTTGTTAGTGTATGTTTTCTTTATCATTGATTGCATGTTTTTACATCAAAACGTAAAGTAAAAATATATAGTAAGTTAAAGCGTGATAACATGGTTTCGCTGGGATGCTATCAAGTTTGGTCAATGAACATTCACAAATTTCCATAATTTCATCATAATATAATATATGTACATGTTAATGAAATAAACAAATTGCAAAGAAGATAAAATTACCTGTCCGTCGTTTCATTTTCATGCCCAAATTTTGTCAATTTGAACTTTTTTCCGAGTTTCATTAACCCTTACTCTTTCCAGAAAATAAAAAGGATAGGAGAAGCCATGGGCTTTGAAAGTAAAACCACCATGCACAAAAGAAAAGTTTCGTGTTCACTGTCGGACTGGCATTACATGTAGATTGGAAATATTGATTTCACAGAAAGATAAATTCAATTTTTAACAAGTAAAGATTTAGGTAGGCAGGTAAATTTGTCAGAATACAACATAAGTGTTTGAATAGATAACAAGTGCTGCGACTCAAATTATCAATTTCGGAGACATTTTCTTCTCATTTTGGTAACATATGGACACGACGATGTGAAAAGGGCATTTTATGAAAAAATGTCGTACTGCACTTTTAACGAAAATTAAGCAGCTAATACTGTTCGTTATACCCTAAAGCACTGAATTGTACAAAGTGTACAAATATCCAAACTCTGGTTATGAAGATTGGCTTTACGGCACAACCTGTCAACAATTATTATTGAGTAACACGGTAATTTCATACTGAACTTGAATTGGGTATAAACTACGCTTTTCTGACCTCTCGGGATAAACTGAGGTGTAACCTCACCACTTTGAGAAGCTATCATTTGGTAATAAATTCCCCCGACTCCAATGATCTGTTACTTCAACACTTTCTTAACTCTATGCCGCTACGCCAATTTTACAGAAAACATTTTATGTCAAATTAATGTT
Organism: Saxidomus purpurata; assembly: GCA_022818135.1. Lineage (NCBI taxonomy): Eukaryota > Metazoa > Mollusca > Bivalvia > Venerida > Veneridae > Saxidomus > Saxidomus purpurata. The sequence continues at coordinate 13,937,350 of JAFMSR010000011.1, read as the reverse complement.
CAAGTATCGTTTGTTATCATTCATGCAGATCATTTTCTGGTTCTGTTGCTTTCGAGTATCAGAATATTCAGACGTAGCCAACGGACTGGTGATTGGACAGTACATAAACTGGCACATGTAGTTACTTTCCGGCTCATGTACAGTAAATGCAAACTGGCCAAGATAGAGATTTAAGATAGCACTTGTTCAGATTTTTTTAATCATAAATTCTTGACAAGTCCACTAAAATGAGTCGCCGGTCAGAGTTTTTTCAGTCACTAGTTGAGAAAGACGACACTGTCTTTCAGAGGATGAAGAGCGATTTTAAATCCACTGAAATCTTTTTACCTTGTACATCAGATCTGCCACATTGTCTTCATTTTGTATTAAATGACGTAAAGAAATGTACTAGCAACGTGAGTGTACTAACGACACCCCTATTTTAAAGTGACATTATGCGCATATTACTGCACAACGTGTATTTTTGGTGACAGTTTTATAAAAGCAATTTTCGGTTGCTGTGCATTTAAATGTGTTAAATTAATGATTATGCTGCATTAGTATTTGAAGTTGGTGCTTTAGATATAAAAAAATCGGACTGGTGATAGTTGAATGTGTCGTTGTTGATGTTGGTAGAGATTTCGGCAGTGGAAGGGAAGCAACTCCTGCATGCAGTTATTCTTTTCTTAAATTGACTCTCCCAGTCAAATAAGAAAATCAATATTTTGAAAGTTATTTTTTCATACTGGTAGTGGGAAGAGTTTGGTGTATTGGGTTAAAAGTTATTATTTTCTCTACACTTTTGTACACACACCATTTTCAGCTGGATTTTTACTTGAAACAAGAGCTGTCCCTCACAAGTGATGAATGCCCCCGAAAGAGGTGCCTCACAGTCTGTGTCCTCTCCATGTGCTCAATAAATGTGCTATGTAATTTTAAAATCCTTCCATGCATGACAGAGTAATCATGCATACAGTATTCCATTACTTTAAACACTAAGTGTGACTTTGACCTTTGAGGTAGGGACTTGGGTCTTGCCTGGACACATCCGCTTGATGTGCTAGACATTTTTGCCAAGTTATTTTAAAATCCTTCAAAGCATAATAAAGTTATAGTCCGGACACAAATGTATGCATATATACAGGATTCCATTACCTATAAATTCTAAGTGTGACCTTGACCTTTGTGGTAGGGATGTGGGTCTTGCACGCGACATGTCATCTTGATGTGCTAGACATTTGTGCCAAATTATTTTAAAATCCTTCAAAGCATGACAAAATTACAGTCCGGACACGAATGCGTGCATATATGCATATATAGAGGAATCCATTACCTTCAAACTCTAAGTGTGACCTTGACCTTTGAGGTAGGGACGTGGGTCTTGCACGCGACACGTCGTCTTGATGTGCTAGACATTTGTGCCAAGTTATTTTAAAATCCTTCAATGCATGACAAAGTTACAGTCCGGACACAAATGTGTGCATATATGCATATATAGAGGAATCCATTACCTTCAAACTCTAAGTATGACCTTGACCTTTGAGCTAGGGACGTGGGTCTTGCACGCGACACGTCGTCTTGATGTGCTAGACATGTGTGCCTAGTTATTTTAAAATCCTTCAATGCATGACAAAGTTACAGTCCGGACACGAATGTGTGCATATATAGAGGATTCCATAACCTTCATACTCCAAGTGTGACCTTCACCTTTGAGGTAGGGACGTGGGTCTTGCACGCGACACGTCTTCTTGATGTGCTAGACATGTGTGCCTAGTTATTTTAAAATCCTTCAATGCATGACAAAGTTACAGTCCGGACACGAATGTGTGCATATATAGAGGATTCCATAACCTTCATACTCCAAGTGTGGCCTTCACCTTTGAGGTAGGGATGTGGGTCTTGCACGCGACGTCGTCTTGATGTGCTAGACATGTTGCCAAGTTATTTTAAAACCTTCAATGCATGACAGAGTTACAGCCGGACACGAATTTGTAAGTGGGGACGCACGGACGGACGGACAGACGGTGCGATTTTAATATGCCTCCCTTCGGGGGCATAAAAAATGCGCATAATGTCACTTTAAGCGGTAATTATATAATGGATTCTCCCACTTTATGTTTCGACAGATGTATCAGTTTTTTGTCAGAAAGAAAGGTGTATAGAAGTAGTTAAACTAATCTGAAATTCTGCACTTTGATGGCCACGGCTGTAACATCGGTTCCAGCAGTGTTCAACGAAACTTGGTAAAGAAGATCTTTAAATGCAGGAAATAAGGTCTACAAATGCTGATTTGAACAAAAAAAATCACAAGGAAGAGGGTACCCCCCTCCTCCCCCCCCCTTATACCCTGCCCCATAAAATGCCACTACTCTTAAATTTATTTCTGCGAAGAACCCTGTACATATAGTTTTTAAATATATCAATTGAAATTAATGACATTTCATATATTTATTTTGACACACAAGATTTTGCAACAAAAATCTTATTATTAAAATCACAATTTTACCAATAAGATCAGATTCAAACAGGGATCTTGTCTTACAGATCTATAACACCTCTTACTAAATACATATACCTAATAATTTGGGGTGGGGGGCCCCCCCCCCCAAAAGAAAAAAAAAACCCCCCCCCCCCCCCCCCCAAAAAGGGGAGAAAAAAAAAAAAAAAAAGGGAAGGGCCCCCCACAAAAAAAACCCCCCCCCCCCCCCCAAAAACACCCCCCCCCCCAAAAAAAAAAAAAAAAAAAAAAAAAAAAAAAAAAAAAAAAAAAAAAAAAAAAAAAAACCACACAAAAAAAAAAAAAAAAAAAAAAAAAAACAAAAAAAAAAAAAAAAAAAAAAAAAAACCAACCCACCACCACCCCAAAAAAAAAAAAAAAAAAAAAAAAAAAAAAAAAAAACAACCAAAAAAAAAAAAAAAAAAAAAAAAAAAAAAAAAAAAAAAAAAAAAAAAAAAAAAAAACCCCCCCCCCCCCCAAAACAAAAAAAAAAAAAAAAAAAAAAAAAAAAAAAAAAAAACCCCCCCCCCCCCCCCCGGAATCATCATTCACATCAGAAATTGAATAATTTCTAATACTGCTATTTAAACATGCAACTACCATATTCTGTCATGGAGGTTAAATCATTTAGGATTTGACCAACTGGTCAAACCTTTGAGGCACCTGCCAAAAGCTATTTCGCTGGCTTTAAAGTTGAATTAATTTAAAGTTAGACTACTCATACTGGGTGCATCAATTTCTGTAATTCTGTGCATACTTGGTGATGCAACATCAATGCTTTATTTTACTCTTTTTAGTATTGACTTATTTTGGTATGTTTTCAGATGCTTGTTAAACTTATAGAATGATGTCAGGTTTTCTCATCCGAATCAACTCTGCCATCGTTGGCGAACGAAACGACGGCCATGACAGTTGCTTTGCATAATTTTCTGACCTCAATTGCTTTGGATTTTCTAGAAACCGAGCATTACACGATAATGTTCTGTGCCTAAAGACTTAATATGGCATTTAAAGACTGATTTGCATCGCTGTTTGTTTAATATTACAATGCTGCTTAGGAAGTTTCAACGAAAAATGTTGTGTGCGTGACGAATTGCAAGTTTGCCATGGTTCTTCCTGTGCAAGGGGCTCGGTCATTTACACGGCGTTTTTCCTCACCTTTGTAAACATATCAACGTAGGCATGCGTTGATACTTGGAGCTCGGAGGTTTTCCCTTGATATTTTTCGGCCACATCTCGCAAATCTTTAAGTAACACCGAAAAATCCATTATTTTCCTGCACTACACACGACGGCATAACAATATAATATACAGCGCCCTCTATAAACGGCGGTTTACTCCAAGGGTAATAACTGGTGTTTACCGATATACTCGTTCGATTTTCTTCTTCTCCCAAAGTCCAATCGGTTTAAAACTTACTGGATTTCTTTAAGTAAAATGATTAGTGTTGTGATTAATGAAAGAGTATTCTGGTACTGAATTTGTTAATTAACCGCATGCTATCAATTTCAATGTCGTTATGGTGTGGAATATAGGCATACTGTAGGGTGCCAGTCACCGTCGCTTGCACAGGACGCGCACTTCGGAGAAAAAAATACATGTCAGCCGGGTGACCAGCCGGGTGACTGAAAGTATCAATGAATTTCTATTCCAAAAATCGAAATGTTGAGATAATCAATGTTATTATAACATAGCCTATGCCTACAGTGTAACCTCGGAGGCATATGCATGCATCGTGCCAGTCCGACTTTGGGGAAAATGGAAACTATCGTGATCACAGGTACTTGGCGTGAGGCAAATACCCCAACATTCTGCTACAACCCACTGACCCACTGATATTAGCCTAAAACATTTTTCAAAAAAAATAATTCTTTTCCTAGGTTAGATGTCTAGGCCTAGATCTACCACATATGATTTTTTTTTTAAATATTTTAGGTTTGTACAGGAATACTCGTGCAGATTGTTCAAACATGTAACATCTCAACTGATTTTTTTCATTTTTATGTAAATGTTAAATGTTTATTTTTGTTAGAATTAATTAATCCCTCACCCTTCTTGCTGCAAATGACCTATTCCTGTCTTTGTAACGAGTGTAGATCATGATCAGTCTGCACATCCATGTAGTCTAATTATGATCTGCACTGTTAGATACTAGGTCAATGCATTTTCATGGTCGTAGGGTCCGTAAACAAAACTATGAAAAAACCGTTACCTTCAAGTTTGTGGAAGAGTTATTAAATATCCAAAGAATATATCCAAAGTTTTGCAATAACGTATGCATTTGGTATAGTATTGTTTCACCGGGGAGTATCACGTGATCTCAATAGTACACTGTCCGCACAAAATGGCTGCAGAAATCGCCACTTCGACCAAGAAATAAGGGGTAAGCTCATTGTTATTGATATTTTAGGATATGCAAAATAGGCGCAAAGTACCCGCATAATAAAAATAATAACTTACAACCTCTTCGTTTTTCCGAAGTTTTCTTGGTTTAGGCCTGAAACTCTATACAGATAATATTTTTTTAAGTACATTGTCTGAACAAACATTTAATTTGCGTATTTCAGCGCTAAAAGCATATATAATGCACGATCTTCTATAAAATAATGATTTTATCTGTGAATATATCCTTCGTGACAAGTTTCCAGTGTTTTTTCGGTGTTTGAAAAAAAGTTATGGATTTTTTTCATAACGAGTACATTGTCTGAACAAAATAATATGAGTACATTGTCTGAACGCTTTTTTTTCAATGCATCTAATGACTCATCTATATTCATTTCTTTGTAGTTTGGGGTATCGAAGCAAGCATTTCGTTCCTGCTGTTGCCTGTTTGTCACGTTTTTAGAGATTGGAAGGTAAGAGTCAAGAGTATTTTTTATATTTCTAGAAAATTCAATCCAATGTTCATGAACGATACATACTCTTGTAAAGAACTGAACATTTGTAAAATGTAAGATGTTTATTTTGAAAACAGTTCAATATCTAGTCTTCACCGTCAGTGATTCATATTCTAATTTAACAAAGTGAAAAATTTAGTTTGTGTTGGTGCACTTGTATTGCAAAGTCTTTATGGATATAACTGATACTGCATAGATATACAATACATGTTAGTCGTATTTTCTTTCAGAGCCATCGTTGTCGCTTCATCGTCAGAAGAAAACACGAGCGGAGCAAAATTCACTTCAACGATGCTCAAAAACAACCATTGCATCGCAGCTGAAAAGCGCAAAACGGAAAACATTTTTTCCCCAGTCAGGTGTCCAATTATAGTAAGTCTACAAGAAATGCCACCAATACTGTCTCCAATGAAATTACCATTTCGTTCTCCACTTAATTACAAAGCATCGCCACCTAAAAACGTGCCAAGGAAATCTCCTAAGCACGAGTGCTTTTCAAACCATCTGACAGTGGTTTTTCTTTAAAACATCAAATCAATTGTAGAAGCTTTGCCGAACTTGGGAGATTAGAATTAAATTATGACACTGTTTTTGTCAGTGATGTGAATTGTCTTGAAAACATTGATGAATCATCAAGTCGTGAACATGAAGCGGTAGATGTTAAAAGTGCGTTAAACAAAACACTTTAGACTCAAAAGTACTCTATAAAACTGGAGAAAGTAGACCTTCGTGATTGTGATTTCGAATGTGATGTTGTGAGTATTGAAAACAGTGGTACATCAAATCTTGAACACGATGCGGTTAATGATGAAAGTGTTTCAAACGTAACAGTGAAAAATAATGTATATAAGTTGTATAAAAAAAGTCAACGAGTACTCTGTCACTAATAAAGCTCCCAAATTGCAGTGCACCGATGCAAGTCTAAATCACCGACACAAACAGTGTCACAATTTAATTCTAATCTCCCAAGTTCGGCAAAGCTTCTACAATTGATTTGATGTTTTAAAGAAAAACCTCTGTCAGATGGTTTGAAAAGCACTCGTGCTTAGGAGATTTCCTTGGCACGTTTTTAGGTGGCGATGCTTTTGTAATTAAGTGGAGAACGAAATGGTAATTTCATTGGAGACAGTATTGGTGGCTTTCTTGTAGACTTACTATAATTGGACACCTGACTGGGGAAAAATGTTTTCCGTTTCGTGCTTTTCAGCTGCGATGCAATGGTTGTTTTTGAGCATCGTTGAAGTGAATTTTGCTCCGCTCGTGTTTTCTTCTGACGATGAAGCGACAACGATGGCTCTGAAAGAAAATACGACTAACATGTATTGTATATCTATGCAGTATCAGTTATATCCATAAAGACTTTTGCAATACAAGTGCACCAACACAAACTAAATTTTTCACTTTTGTTAAATTAGAATATGAATCACTGACGGTGAAGACTAGATATTGAACTGTTTTCAAAATAAACATCTTACATTTTACAAATGTTCAGTTCTTTACAAGAGTATGTATCGTTCATGAACATTGGATTGAATTTTCTAGAAATATAAAAAATACTCTCGACTCTTACCTTCCAATCTCTAAAAACGTGACAAACAGGCAACAGCAGGAACGAAATGCTTGCTTCGATACCACAAACTACAAAGAAATGAATATAGATGAGTCATTAGATGCATTGAAAAAAAGCGTTCAGACAATGTACTCATATTATTTTGTTCAGACAATGTACTCGTTATGAAAAAAATCCATAACTTTTTTTCAAACACCGAAAAAACACTGGAAACTTGTCACGAAGGATACATTCACAGATAAAATCATTATTTTATAGAAGATCGTGCATTATATATGCTTTTAGCGCTGAAATACGCAAATTAAATGTTTGTTCAGACAATGTACTTAAAAAAATATTATCTGTATAGAGTTTCAGGCCTAAACCAAGAAAACTTCGGAAAAACGAAGAGGTTGTAAGTAATTATTTTTATTATGCGGGTACTTTGCGCCTATTTTGCATATCCTAAAATATCAATAACAATGAGCTTACCCCTTATTTCTTGGTCGAAGTGGCGATTTCTGCAGTCATTTTGTGCGGACAGTGTACTATTGATATCACGTGATACTCCCCGGTGTGTTTGTAATTTGTTAATACTTTTTATTTATTCATTACAGGGAGTTTTTTCAAACATAATACATAGTTTTTATTTACAATAATAATGTCGGCTGCTCCCTATTCGATTATGCAACCCCATGATACAAAATTAAAACCTATTCAATACTGGCGCTGTTATTTACATTCAACACAGCAATTACGGACGAAGGGTGTATGTCAACGTCCCTAAATGAATACTGCCAATGTGAGGTAAATGAGTTCGTCCAGAAAGTTACTAATTAGTGACAATTCAATTTTCAAAAGTTGTTCAACATGTCCGTTATTGCTGTATATTGAAAGTCAAATGTCTAAGTTGTAGGAGTAATTATTCATTGTAATACCGTTATAAACCAGTTTTTACCTTCAATATCTTTTGTGCTATACACACCACTATAAAAAGGTCTGAACCCCAAATGCGACAATAACCACCAAGAAAGTGCCTGGGTTGTGTATGTCGCACATAAAACGTTGGTATCATGAAGTGAAATAACGTTGTGCGCAGGGCACGAAAGGTAGCTGTAACACATATTATAAGAAGCGGTCACAAGTGCGAACTATACGGCGGGAGTGCGTTACATCACACGGCTGGTGTTGACCGAAACCAGTACAGATGATTCAGATACGAACGTAAGTTACCGTTCACTACGGCGGTTAGATTTGGGTCGGAGCTGTCACGGTTCTGGGGGACGCTCAAGATACAGTGATGAAGAATTACTTATATGTGTATAGAAGTGCGAGAAGGTACACATGGGCGGATTATACGCACTTTAAGGGCCATTGGAATCAAGTGAAAATATACATTACACGTATAAACAGAGTAATTTAGTTTACAAAAGTCTCTATTCACAGAAACTGACAACATATGTTCAAAATATCAAGTTAGAATTCTACTATTTAGTCGAAACAGCAAAAAACTTATTGAATGGAACTCGGCGTTCCAAGCTTCCTTTAGCAGCGTTGCTCGGCGTTGCAGTTAGCCGTTCAAAACATGTTCCGTCGTTCCAGTTGGCTATTTTCCCCCATAGTCTCCATAGAAAAATAAACGTTCCTATCTCCGTCAATCCTGGGCTTATGAACCTGACGTCACGGCAGTATCAAGGAGGGTTCAGATTTTAAGACAGCATGACAAAATACTACATGATTCGTAAACCTGAAATATTTAAGGCCGTTTCCGACTGAAATTGATGTTTTAAACGGTTTTGCGTTTCTTTACTCGCCGTAATTGCTTGTAAGTTCAAAGATATTCCAAGAAAAATACATTGGCTGTAGGTATTTCATTTCTCTCAAAGTCTGCACAGATTACCTTTTCATAGAGACACATACAATTATAAAAAAAAAAAATCTACCCAACCTGTTTCTAGGCTAAAAATAAGTGCGCAGAGCTCGAGATGCCCTCAGAATTCAAACCTGTAGGATCATCACTGTGCTAATATACGATACGATAGAGATGGCTAAGACAGAGCCGGCTCGTGGTCGACCCTAGAGGCCGCGTTATGCCACGATTAGAAATTCAGGGCTTTTTGGATCGATTGGATTTATTTAATCGTATCCAAAGTTAATAGAGTATTTCAGACCCTTACGGCCGAACTCTTAACACAATTTTTTGTCGAATACGACCGAAAAGTAGTTCTATATATTCAATGAAATAAAAAGAATTGTAATGCATTACCTTGTATTCTGTTTTCATTATGATATATTGATGAATAAATGTAAAACATTAAAAAATACTAAATATCAACGAGGTATCTGTTCTGTATATAGAACTAGTTTCCTACGCGGTTTTGATCAGAACAATTTTCTAAGTCAGACCGGAGACACTAAAAGACACCTAGTCAGGCCGAATAATGTGTCTTATATCCGATGTTGTGTTTGTGATCATAACTATCGGAACATCGTAATACGTTATCGAACCACTAGGTACTCTTGAATTTTAAATTACAAAACTCGGAATTCAACATAAACAAGAAGACGCGGCAATGCCGCCAAAGCAGGTTTAACGGCGCCTGCAGTAATTGTAGAATGAAAAAAACCCAGTCATCTTGACTCCCCCCTATTTTAGTAACAGTGACCTTGACCTTGACCTTAGTGACCTTGACCCCAATTTTTTTTGTTTAAAACAATCTAAAAACTAAAAAAAATAAAAATCTATTTTAAGTTACAGTGACCTTGACATTGACCCTAGTGACCTTGACCCCGAAAAAAATTGTGCTTAAAAGACTCTAAAAACTCAAAAAAAATAAAAATCTATTTTTAGTAACACTGACCTTGACCTTGACCCTAGTGACTTTGACCAAGAATTTTTTTTTGCTTAAAACAATCTTAAATCTAAAAATAAATAAAAATCTATTTTTAGTAACAGTGACCTTGACCTTGACCCTAGTGACCTTGACCCCCCCAATTTTTTTTGCTTAAAACAATCTAAAAACTAAAATTAAATAAAAATCTATTTTTAGTAACAGTGACCTTGACATTGACCCTAGTGACCTTGACCTTAGTGACCCTCTCCACGCAAGCTATCTACACACTGAGTTCACTTCTAACTCAAGTTATTGAGCGGAAACCATTTTTCTATTTTTAGTAACAGTGACCTTGACCTTGACCCTAGTGACCCCAAATGCAATCCCAAGTGGCGTCTCCACGCAAGCTACCTACAGACCAAGTTTCATTGTAATTGGTCACTCCTAACTCAAGTTATTGAGCAGAAACCATTTTTCTATTTTAAGTAACAGTGCCCTTGACCTTGAACCTAGTGACCCCTAATGCAATCCCAAGCTTCCTCTCTACACAAGCTACCTACACACTGAGTTTAATTGCAATTAGTCACTCCTAACTTGAGTTATTGAGCGGAAACCATTTTTCTATTTTAAGTAACAGTGACCTTGACCTTGACCCAGACCCTAGTGACCCCAAATGCAATTCCAAGCGGCGTCTCCACGCAAGCTACCTACAGACCAAGTTTCATTGTAATTGGTCACTCCTAACTTGACTTATTGAGCGGAAACCGTTTTTCTATTTTAGTAACAGTGACCTTGACCTTGACCCTATTGACCCAACGGCGTCTCCATGCAAGCTACCTACACACCAAGTTTCATTGCAATTGGCCACTCCTAACTAAAGTTATCCAACGGAAACCAATGTTTGACGCGCGCCCACCCGGCCGCCCAACATACGACATCGCCATTCTAATAAGTAGGTTTTTTCCAAAAAATCTGCTTAAAAACAACGATTTTTTTGTAACTTGCCAACGTCTCTATCATCAAAAGTGCTGGGCCTGACTAGTTGTCATTTAGTGTCTGTAAAGATTTTCCGAAAAACTAGTTTAAAATACGCCTTCATACGTTCAGGTATAAAACTGAAAGTTATCAGCAAATTAACTCTACAGAGGCACTTGTAGATGTCTTTTTGAAACATGACAACATATTTTTATGCTTTAAACACGTTGTAATTGTTGTATTTTATGTAAATGCGTGGTTCGAAAATGGTACGAAAATGTCCGCATTTCGGCGAAGTCGATTCGTACTTGGGTACGAATAACTGTAAGAAATCACATAGATCTACATGTCTTAACTACGATTTTTAAATATAGACAAATGCAATAATCTAAAGGGAAAATCAAATTCATTTCTCTGGATTATGCTGTCATTTACAAAGAACAAATATTAACTCAATATAAATTGTAACAAAAACTTTCAAACTTTACCAAAGTGAAAATGAATTAATATAAGTTTTTCTTTGAAAGCTTATTTTCAGACTCCAGTTATATTGTTACACATTTGTACTATGTATGTTTATATACTATGTATTTTCGAGAATAAATATTGTTTAAACTAAACTTTACCACGATTCTTTTGCTACACTAAATTTTGGTGTGTACATACATTAATTATATAGGAACATAATAATCATCATAATCATCATAATCATCATCATTATTACTTGTTACGAAATACTGCTAGAGTCTAGTATATGTTAAATATGAAAGATAATAGCCTGCTATTAAAACATTCAGTTGTTATGAAAATTTAAAACAGTATGGTAGAAAGGCTGGTAATGACTAGGTGATCGCAATAGACCCGGTATATTGCAATTCGCAGTTTTTTGGAACCACTCACGGGGATAGTTAATGTAAGCTGCAAGTACTTGTTCTACAATAGGTATATACTGAATCAATTTATAACAAAAGATTGATTTATCAATTTTTAGCTTTTCTTTGAAAAAAAAAACAACAGAAGAGCCATTGTCATAACCTTCTTGACGTCAGTCGGCACTGTCGTCTTTAATCTGGTTAAGCTTTCTTAAAATTCACTTTCTCGGTAACCATTAAAGCCTTGAAACTTCAGACAATTGCTTGGCATCATACAATGGCATCTGTGGCCGAGTGGTTAAGGTCACTGACTGATGTTTACTTGTCCCTCACCGCTGTAGGTTCGTGCCCTACTTGGGTCGAATTCTTTTATGTCTGGGAGCTATCTAGGTTCTACCCAGGTGCCCGCTCGTGACTAAAATAATGCCAGAATAGGCACCCAGGATCTTCCTCCTCCATGAAAGCTGGACGTTGCAATATGACCTTAGCTGTTGAGTGCGACGTTAAATCCGAATCAATCAATTGGCACAATACAATCAACCCTATGGGCATATCCCATAACTTTTGAATGACATTAAAAGTTGTTCAAACTATGAATTTTCAGTTCAGTTTTGTCAAAATCCATTTCTCAGTTACCATTCACAGCTTAATACTTCATAGGGTAGTTGAACATAGTCACTGAATGCAAAATGTAAGCACATGGGTTCCTATCTCTAAAGTAAAGTTTACACAAATGGTTAAAGGTAAACAATCGTGGACAGTTGTGTTTCCAGTTTATAACTTTACTCGTGCAAGGGTTGTCCTGACATTTATACATGTGAAGTGTACAATCTGTGTTGTCCTGATATTTACACATGTATGTGTGCAGACTGTGTTGTTCAGAGACAATCGATCTTCCAGCACTTTCAGTCCTTTGATTTCTGCTGTTTTAATCATCATTTTTAGCTTTTTAACTATTTTAGAAATATTTTACGGCAAATAATCATAACAATCTTCATTCATGTCAAATTAATAATGGTAATGAAAAATTGAGACATGCCAGGAACGGTCTATTGATAGAGCATTCCTGGACATACTGTATAAATATTATTTGATAACAGTAAAGTTTCGATACTACAGGTCAGTCAGTAGATGTGGTGTCGTGTCAGGTTTTGCTTGCTCAACCAGACTTGGTTTCCTCGAGTTCTTTTGGGGCCATGTCTCAATATCAACCATCACCAATTTCCAAAATATCTACATGGGATTATTGTTTGTTGGCCCTCTGTGATACTTTGTATCACAGTTTTTCTTGTTATGTTCTGTAGTTATAACATTTCGTTCTATACTTATGTCATTAGGCCGCTGCTTTTTTTGCGGGACGCAGCAGCGGCCCGCTATATTTAATACGGGGTGAGCAAAATGTGCTAGGAGACTTAAGCACTAAACCAAAAATATCCGTCTCTCTTCATTGAAAAGATATGAATACTGTAGACACAGTCTGGTTCTTTCTTGAACGCACGAGTAATCCTTCGTTACTTAGATATGTCTCTCATCATTGAAAAAATAAGGTACTTCTGAGATGAATGTTATAGACACAATCTTTCTAGTAATTGTTTGTGTTGTAAAAATAGTAACAATTATTCATATACTGTCCTTCCTCCGACAGTTTTTAATCAATCGATTCATATGATAGTTTACATAAATGAGCATACCGACTGACTTTTACCTTTATGTGACATATCTTTTAAAGGTGATCGTGAATTTTCTAGTACATGTATTACAAATTTTAATATTATTAATTATATAACCAGTAATATCAGAAATTCATATAATGAAAATAGTTATAATAGTAACATATACAATAATAATACATATTGTGCGAATTACTCTAAAGGCAACTGCGTTGGTTTAAGTAATACTATGATTGTAATAAATAAAAAGAATTCATTCAACCCTGCTACAATAAGGTCAAACAGTATTGAATCTATATCTTATGACAATAACAACAATTGTTCACAAAAAATAACTTGTAATTAAATTTCTTTGTTTTCATATAACCAGGAATACTTTATAGACGGTTCCTGATATAACGAAAGGAGTATACACATAGCTAGTTTAAATGTTCGACATATTTTACCAAAATTAGATGAAATTAAATATCACCTTTCCTTACAACATTCCACGGACGTTTTAGGACTTTGTGAAACCTTTTTAAATGAGACCATTAATGACACTTTATTTAATATAGCAAATTTCAAATTCGAACGTAAAGATCAAAAAAATAAAAAAGGTGGTGGAATTCTAGTTAATGTGAGCGATAGATTTCTTTACAAACGCCGATATGACTTGGAAAATGAAAACGTTGAATCTATATGCATAGAAATATCATTTCCTAACACAAAATATTTGTCTGATACAATTTGTTTATCGCCCACCAAGTGCAAGGCAAATATTGATAGACATCTAATGATCTTTGAAACAATACTAGATAAAATGGACTCATTTAATTGTGAAATGTACATTTTAGGAGATTTCAATATACACTTTTCATAAAATGTTAACAGAACTTCAAGTAATTCGAAATGGAATGACCTAGTTACAAACTTTGGGTTCTAACAAATCGTGACTAAACCTACACGGGTATGCAAAACATGTGAGTCTATCTTAGATCATATCTATTGTATACTGAAGACAATATAAAAGAACTTGTTATACCTAATTGCAGCTTAAGCTATCATTTCCCTATTAGTTTTACACGTTCTTTAAAAACTCAAAGTAAAACGTATGGTGTACATAAAACAATTTCATATAGATGCTTTAAAAGTTTGATGAAATAGCTAGCTTTTCAGAAAGAGTAATTAAATGCTAATCTAAATAATGTAGAAATTACCTGTAACCCTAATGAATCATTAACAATTTTTATAATATACTGAATACAGTGTTGTCTAAACATGCACCATTAAAACAGAAACGGGTAAAACGTCGTTCCCAACCTTCCTGGTTTGATGATAAAGTAAAAGAAGCTATAGATCAAAGAAATAATTTAAAGCAGAACAAATGCTTTGGCCAATATAAAATAGTTCGTAATAAAATTGCATCCATGATTAGAAAAAAGAAAAAAAAGTTCTATACCAAGGCGGTAAAACATAAAATGTCCCCTAGCAGTATGTGGAAGTGTTTAAAAAACATAGCCAATGACAGTAATACTTATAACACATGTTTTACCATGTACTGTTTCATACAATGGGAATATAACTGATGATAAATGTGATATTTTGTTTCTGTAACATTTCATTTTTGATACAAAAAAAACTTTTGATGCGCAACATTTCTCACAACTTAAAGTGACATTATGCTCATCTTACTGCACATAGTGTATTTTTGGTGACAGTTTTATAAAAGCAATTTTCGGTAGCTGTGCATTTAAATGTGTTAAACTAATGATAATGCCGCATTAATATTTGAAGTTTGTACTTTAGAAATTAAAGAAATGGACTAATAAAATAATAATTCCTTCCTTGGCAGTGATCTCCCTTGTGTAATAAGTGTTGCCCGGCAGTGGAAGGGAAGGAACTCCGACATGCATTTGTTTATTTCTTAAATTGACTCTCCCAGTCAAAAGGAAAAGTAATATTTGGAAAGTTATTATTTCGTACTGGTAGCAGGAAAAGTTTGTTGTATTGGGTCAAAAGTTATTATTTCCTCTACCCTTTTCACACACACCTATTTCAGCTGGAATTTTACTTTAAAAAAATGTGCATAATGTCACTTTAATGAAATAATAGATAGAAACTTAAAAAATATTTATTTCTCAATTAATAGCAAAATAGTTAAAAATCTAACTCTGATGAGCTAGTTGGCATAGTCACAACACTATTAAAATACTGTGGTGATCACATCATATTACCTATTACATTCATAATCAATCATTGTATAGATCAATGCATTTTCCCCGACTCACTAAAGGAAGCATGTGTCATATTCAAAGGCGGTGACAAAAATGATCTTAATAATAACAGACCCATCTCCATTTTACCAACTATCTCAAAAATATTTGAAAGACATATTGCAACACAAATTCAAACATACTTTGAAAAAACTAATATTAATCATGATAACCAATCTGGCTTTCGCCAAAATCACTCCTGCCAGACAGCTCTTATTCACTTGATTGACACCTGGCTCAAAGATATAGGCTCAGGCAAATATATTGGTGCTATATTTTTAGATTTACGCAAAGCATTCGATTTAGTTGACCACACTATATTGTTACAAAAGTTACACATATCATGTCTCTTCAAATTCAATAAAACTCTTCAAATCATATCTATGTAACAGTAGGCAATAAATAAAATGCAGAAATACATCCTCTGGTAATCTCCATGTTACTTCAGGGGTACCTCAGGGTTCGATACTCGGTCCGTTATTGTTAATTCTCTACATTAATGATTTAGCATTGACCATCACACACAGTAAGGCAGAGCTATATGAAGACGATTCTACATTACATAAAAGTTGTTATGGTATATCAGAAATTCAAAATACTCTTCAAGAAAATGTAAATGCTATACAAAGCTGGTGCTTAAAAAATAACATGGCACTTAATCCAGTCAAAACTTTAAATTACATCTTACAATTGAAAAAGAACCTATTAGAAATGTTGGTGTACAAAAAATCCTTGGTGTTTATGTAGATAACACACTGTCATTGAAAGAACAAGTGAATATAGTACTTGCTAAAATTAATTTAAAATTTGCTCTATTTAGAAGAATTAACTATTATCTTTCTGATGAAATGAAATTAATGTTCTGTCATTTATACATTTTACCTATTATGGATTATTGTGCTGTGGTTTGGAGTAATAAAGCTAGTATTACAAATAGATTAAACAAGTTACATGATAGAATTAAACGTATTATATATAAAAAACTTAATTTCACGAAAACATAATATAAGTATTCTCCTATCATGCTTAGCTATTCCAATCGAATTAATTATCACATTGCACTAATTATTTATAAGGCTACAAATAAATTAGTGCCAAAATATATAAGTGACATGTTAACTTTTACTTGCAATGAAGTCTACAATCTTAGATCAATTGAATACAGTAATCTATCTGTACCGAAATATAAAACAAATATTTTAAAACATATTTTTCATATTCTGCAGTGCACATTTGGAATGATATTCCAGTACAAATTCGGTGCTCTAAATCTGTAACAGAGTTTAAAAAGAAATATAAATCTTATTTGGTCCAGAATCAAACTATGTAACACATTCAAAATATTATTATAGCAATTTTTATGTAAATTTTTCTTCTCTTTTCGTGACAATTATTCATACCGGAGTGTTTGTCATTAATAAATGGTAGACATCCATGACAATACAATGCAATGCAATGCAATGCAATGCAATGCAATGCAATGCAATACAATACAATACAATACAATACAATACAATACAATACAATACAATACAATACAATACAATACAATACAATACAATACAATACAATACAATACAATACAATACAATACAATTTTAATCAGCATAAACATTTACAATGTTCATCGCCAAATACATATAGTTATATGGCGGTACCTAACAATGTTAGAGAACGAATACCTGAGAAAAGCATGGTAATAATTGACAGGTATGAAATATATTATGTATACTAATTTCATCAATGCAAATTACATTAACCTTAACGTCTTGCAATAGTCGCTTCATACAACTATACAGATAGTTTATTAATAGTACTACTCTGCGAGCTTTCTAACTTACTTATATTAGGCCAATGACAGTAATAATTGGGTAAACAAAGACTACGTATCGCTCTAGAGAAAGGACAAACTAATAAAAAATGTACTCGTTTTCAATACAATTCATATTACACTTCACACATATTCTACTGTTTCTTTCAATATGTCTATGCCTACCTTCCTCTATTAGCAAGCTACGTGCAGAACACCGAAATCTAGACAATACAATTCTATGTTTTTCATTCTTAATACAAGTTAAATATGTCTCTACCTGGAATTCGGTTTTAAACTGATATCTTTAATTGATTTATAGACCTCTCAAATATTTTACAGAGCTTTTCAAATATATAAAGACCTCTTCAAATAGTTGAGTATTTGTGGATTCAGCATGAATTCAAGATATCTAAAATTGAATTTCACCTTAGAGAGGTCTCTATTTGAATTCCAGACCTCTTTTATTTAATTTGTAGCGAGCTTTAACACAATTAGAGAGGTCTTCAAATCAATTAGAGACCTCTTCAATAATTCAGTTACAGAGCTCTTAAAACAGCTGAAATACACCTTAATTTTTGATATCATTTATTAAATTGTAGAGGTCTTCAATTAATTTATTGCGCGCTTTGAATCAAATTTTGATATCATTAATTGAATTAGAGACCTCTCCAAATATTTAAAGACCTCTTCAGATTATAGCCTCTTTAGAGGATGGTGGACCCAATAAGCGCAGTTACAAACAAAATTTGAGTATATGTAGATTTGGTGTTCCATATTCTTGGGAGTTGAAACCGACCCAACCGCAAGGATCGACCAGGTCTTTGGAAGTAGGCTTTAAAACGCTATAAGAACGGTTTTGCACCTTGGTCCAAACACAAAAACAGTGAATTAAAAAATATAATTAAGTATATTCAATCACGTTCGACTTCATGAACATTTCAGTCCATATCGAAATAAATCAATAAAAAAGGCGCATCTCTGAAAGTTATTCCCCTTAGTCAATCAAACGCCGCCGCACGTGCGCGCGAAAATGGGAGAGACGAAGGAAGCATCTAGGTAATTTATGGACGTAGGCTACTTCAACAAAAGTAATTTTACCATGAAAAAAATAGAACTCAAAATCTTCAAATCATAAAAGTGAATACATTTGTTGAAATTACAGAATTTAACTCAACTGTCCCAATGTCATCTATTTCCGCGTTTCGGTCAAACAATATTTATCGTAGGTGGCCCGGTGACGAGAATACCAGTGGTTTCACCCCCTAGTCGTTTCACCCCTAGTCATTTCACCTCCCAAAACCCTAGATGATTCACCCCCCCCCCCCCCCCCAAGATAAATATGATTTTTTATTTTGTTTTAATTAAAAATGAATCCTGTTCAATACATATTACTGATATATTACTCTGGATTGTTTAGAATATTTTATTTGTTTTCATTCAATAGAAAATAAATTCATTTTCAAATAAAACTTTTACATTTTCTCATTTTGGGAATTGACATTCAATTTTAATATTTTTAATATACAAGTAGTAACTTATTTAGATTCCAAACAAAAATTTACGACTTTACTTTATTCATTCAACAAACTTATAGGAGGGTTTAGTGTGTCGTCACATCCGGGATTTTCCGTTACTAAAAATAGCGTGGCCGTCAACTATTGAGTTCGGCCATATGCCGAGCGTGTATTGATACAGTATAGACATTATTTATCGCCAAAATAAACTAAATATTATTAAGTTTCTTTTAAGTTTTGAAGTGGAAGTGAATACATAATTTCCTATATAATATATATTTGTTAGTTGTTGCTATAATCAGCCTGCTATAATCAAAGACCTAGGCTAACTTTGATCAGGCTTGGTGAGATTACCCGTCTTTCACTTTTCCTTCACTGATTATTCTCTTTCTATCTTACCCTTTTCTCTCTGTAGTATTTTTTTTAAAAATCAGCACACTTAGTATTATACAAGATCATATTTCTACTTTAAAAGTACTTTGTGTTTTTTTTAAAAATGTTTATAGATCTAGTCCTGGCCGATCGTGGGATTTCTCCCCTGGTGAACTCGCCAAGACTCCCGGAAGACTCCCATGTATACTGGTACCTTGGTGTATTTTGATTGTTTGGTTATATAATGCATATGTATGTCTCAAAAATAAATGACAGAAAAAGATATCCCTGTTTTGATATAATTACGGAAGTATACACTACAGAATTGTATACTGCCGTGGTATACTGTAATCAACGTCCATGACATGTACAGAGACAGACACATGTGACAGTGACACTTCCAAAAAAGGGTTGTATTAAAATATCCAATAACACATTATAAAACATGCCTAATTAATTGTATATTATCTTAGCTGAGCAACTGCTTGCTTGAAATGCCAACACGCCATTTTACGTCTGCGATTACTCATTTTTTCAAAATTTTAAATATGTTTGATGGCATGTTGTTAGATTAACAAAGTATATGCAGATTAGTGGAAAACCTCAAACTTAAAGAAAACAAAGACTTCAAAATATCGAATTAAAATTTCCTTTGTTTCAGACATTTGTTGTCGCCTCTAAAATAAAAAGAAACTCAGCTATCTCAAATTTAAATATTCTGTCTTATATGCATCCTTATATCAAGGGTATCATTTAAGGGTATCATTTAACTTGGTCATAAAATATTATGAAGAATAAATTGATCATGTAGATTCAATCAAAGTTCGATGTGTGCCATATGCCACGTTATGCAATTCATTCAAAGTGGTCATCTATAATGTGTGACCAATTAGTCTATAAACAGGATGTTACATGGATTAATTAAATCCAATTTATATCGTGCTTTATGCCGTAGGGGACAATACCTTACTGGATCTCTATGGCAACGTGTCATTTGTGTGTCTTATGTCATCGTCAGGCGTTGTGAAAACATATATAGCACAGTGTCATGTATTATATAGCTATAGGGTCTTCATGGTTTCTAAAGTTTAATTTGACACTATTCATAAATAAATGTACGCTTCACAGACATGCATGATTTCTATAAATATTTTTTTTACTGAAATAAGAGACATATAATAGGGAAAATACCCGAATTATAATAGGGAAAATACCCGAATAAAGCCTTGACCTTTCTAAACAAAGTATATAGTTTACAAATTAACATCATGTTTTTATATATACAAAAAAATTGTGGCAAAAATTGGGAGTCTGAAAAATTCTAACAAGGTATTATGTACAATTAGAGGATCATCTTAATGCTGAAAACTTTAGCCTACTGGGGCAATTTTTTACATCTATGTACAGCAACAAAATATACTAAGCACTATGTGAAAACAATGAATATCAGCGCTTATTCAAAAAAAAGAAGAAAAGAATAGGGACACTTTCGTCAGGAGTAGCAAGTAGCCTAGAGAAAGCGGACATTGTCAAGTTACATTCGTTTTGGCCGATTCAGTTAAAATTCACATTTTCATATTGGACTTTATAATGAAAACTTTACACGAGCATCAATGGCATATACACTGCAACACAGACACTGCATATAAATTAGATTTTTGTTTCATTTAATAACGTTATAGTCTAAAATATAAACTGCCGTACAGTCAAATGCTCTATTTCGCTTTCATTTTGGCCGATCAATTGACGGCCAGTCAATGCGCATGCGCAGGAATGACGTCATATCGGGGATTCCTAAAACCTCCTATACTATTACTTAATTCTTATTTTACTGTTTTCCAAAAACACAGAAACAGCAAATTTTCAACATATTTAACTTTTTTAGACCAATCAAAACATTTATTTTAATCCTATCTTATTTCTTCAGAGTGATGTACTGATTACATTTGTGCTAGATATTCTATAGTTATATTTGATTACTCTGTGATTGAAAAACACCTAGATGGCAATCAATCAATCAATATAACAATAGTACATTTCACACATACTTAATCAGTATATTACAATAGGGCCATTATTTTTTTATTACTTGTTACTCGAAGTTTGAAATTAAAAAACTCCGTACGGAGGAGGAAAAAAAAAAAAAAGACTTTTTTATACATGACAAATTTTGTTTCATCGTGGACCTGCTTTCTCTTCTAAAATCCGACATAAGAACCCCCTCCCCGAGAAATGCCCTTGAAAATCGTTGACTTTTTTAGGGAAAAAATATATTATTTAAGGAGGGAATGGGGCTGAATTTTGGCCCAAATCGCACTCAAAAATAACTAAATTTTCAGATAAAAATACTGGTGTCAGTAACAAAACTGTTAACAACAGGCATTATTGTTGAAACAAATGAAAAAATCTATTTTTATCTTTTTTTTTGAGTCTTCTGAACACTGTTTTCTTTGGTAAAATTAACAAAACCGGGGTCGCTTAAATAGATGACAAACAAAAAATCGTTTTTGCCCTATTTCAATTGTAAGGTATCAAATAATTGCAAGAAGAGATTATGAAACGTTTTTATTGATGGAAACTTACATTTTATAACAATTTTGGCAAGCATTTGATTAATTTAATCAAAAACTTTTGTCAGCATTCATTTTGAGGGATTTTTTGTCAAAAATGGGGAAATATACATCATGTTAGGAGGGGATGGGGCTGAATTATTGTCCCAAATCGGTCTGAAAAAATTCACTAGACGAATGCAGCTTCTTGATGTTATCACTTGTATAAATGGACCTCTAATTTCGCGCTTTTTAATTTTTGAAAAAAAAATTGAAAAAATTTTTTTTTGATTTTTTTTTTTGAAAATACGAAAAAATAGGGGGCGGGTTCGAGTAACGACAAATAAAAAAACACTGGCCTAGGGGGTGAAATGACTAGGAGGTGAAATGACTAGGGGTGAAACCACTTGATACCCGGTGACGATGTACCGGCCCTGTTTCAGTGACCCTTTGAAATTATCATCAGTCATTTCTAAGTGCAATATTTTAGATAACTATTTATACCAGGGTTGTGAAATATACCATTTTAGCTTTCTTCAGATTGGAAGAAAAGTTGCTGACAGCGACAGTTTAATCATGTGGTTGATTAGTCCAGGGATCATATACTGGCTAGAGTCCTACAACCGGACACTTTTCAAACATATTTTGCGATAACTCTGACAACTTTTGTATCTAGCAATCAAAGTTTTACCAGTAGAATGGTAGGTTCTTCTCCCAAACGTAAAGCTAACTTGTTAACTCATAAGACTAAATCAATCACATTTTTGAGGCCCAGCTGTGGGGTTACCAAAGTGCTATATTTTATTGACCAACTGTACCATGTTTCCAGACAGCTAGTTTAAATAGATTTGTTTAATTGTGATATTAGCTTTTAAATTATGTTAACTGTATCAATCATTCGTCACATTAATGAAATATCATAATAAAAGGTATAACTTGTGATTTTCTTTGCTGGGCCTCACAAAAATATTGCGCATTAACAATCTGTCACTTTCAACTTTTCCCCCCGACAATGTAAGCATGCTTTCAGTGACTGGTCACGGTGTTTCGCGGTGTCCACATTCGGGTCGAGACTTGAATATTTGTTATGTTTTTTTACTGATTAACTTTAAATTGTCAATAAAAAATAGAAAAATAATTGTAATTTGATGTTTTTCGAAACTTTCCGACGCCCAAATCGTTTTAATTACGATGCCGCTATCAACAAACTAACATACTTTAGGATCCGGCAACACAATAAATCTAAAAAACCAAACTTACTTTAACTATTCCAAATTTATGATCTAATAATCCAAAATATCAATCTATTGTCAATGTCTCAAACTTTTTCTTTTTAATACCACGTGCTCACTAAGATCAAAGAAACCGGCCATCGCGGCGGCATTCTTTGATCTCATAACACCTGCTGCTTTACGTTTGATATAGAAAACACTTTGCAGTAAAAATAACTTTATTTGGCAAAATGAAAAAAAATTAACTGGGAAAGCATGGACGTTGGCAGTTACTGAAAAATTAGAGGCAATCGTAAATGACAAAACAAAAAGTACGCTGCGAACAGGAACGTAGAATATACAGATTCTACGTTCCTGCTGCGAACAAGCAACTCGTTTTGATATTCAAGATTTCTTTATTAATAATGTGCATTTCCGTAATATTCCGGTTGTTTGTGTGATCCGTACAAAATAATAAAATTAAATATAAAAGAAAGCATAATTCGCAACAAAGAGAGGTCTCACAACTGAACCTTGCGGTACACCAAATATAGCAGACGGCAATTGTGTTTCGGGTACACAACATTTGGAACTTTTTTAAATAAATCTAGATCATTTTTTGCATTAAATTATTTTTAGAAATTCGAACATTGGACAATATAATTATTACAATAATTTAAATATTTACGCACTTTCGATGCATTGTCTGTCGACTTTCGTAAGACAAGAGATACTCAAAATCTCCGCAGACAAATATGCGTATTCACTCAACATTGACAGTTATCTTTCAGAAGTAATTGTGTCAAATAGCTTGGGTTTGCAAACAATTTTTTGAGTTAAATATGTCATCCTTTATTACAGGCGATATTTTTCACACCCACCGTGATTGACAAAAGGCAAGTTGGGATTAAAAAGATTGACCAATTACGGCACATTGTTTACGTGAATTATTATTATAAATCTACATAAACGTGATAAATATAAGTTCAGGAAGTAAAGAAAACGTTTTGAAACAATTATACATGTATCTAAAAATGATGATTTTTTATGCAGTAATACTCGAGCGGCAATTTGGAACAGAAATACCGCGGCGACGATGTGCTAATAATAGAGACCGTAGATGAAAAATAAAAAGTATTTACAGAAATTGATGTATTCTACATTTTGTACACCAATAAATATAATAAAATAATTGTAAAATACTTTATTTCAGTCGAGTTGGTCACCGCGATTCACTGCGACCGGCCACCGTGAATCACCGCGAATGGCCGTTTGGGTGACCAAAACTTTTTTAGGGTGACCTCTTCACCGTGACTTGTCACCTAGAATGAATTTCTGTCGCGGTGACTGGGTGACATTTGGAAAAAACACCTTGCGTGTACTGTAAGTTGACATGAATTTAGGAAGATTATTACATTATTTTATCTTTCCGTAAAAAAATTTATATGCGGAATATAAAATGAAGCAGCTGGAAATGGCGCCAGATAATGCCCCCGGTAATCATGTAAAGTAATGATTACATCTTAGTTAAAAATTCAACAAGTAAGTCAATAATTTTAATACCGACCCAAAAAACCAATGTTCTAATTATCGTAACCCTCATATTTATTGCTCTTCCAATTAATATAAAATCCATGACGATTTACACAAAACACCAGTGCTGGTCGAGTTTAAAATAGTTTAAAAAAGGAACTAATGCGTTAATTTCAGTAATGACATGTGAACACCGGAAACACGGGTAAACATGAATTGTCTTTTGCGCGCCCGAGGTGTTTTATGTTAATTACAACACAGAGTCGTGTCAGAGTCGGCCGCTGATTAATCCGTGTTACAAACACCATAGAAATTCACTGGGGTCTATCATTTTCAGTTTTATCATTGTTTATCAATTAACACTTTTGATAACGACCGATACCGCAAAGCGCTGTTTGACAGTTAGTGAACAATTAGCTCCGCCCTTTTTGTATATTAACCAATAGACGCCAATTGATTTTTGACTGACGGTAAAACCACTAAGACTTGTTACGGCGCACCACCAACTTTTGTATGTTATCCAATAGACAACAGTCGGTTTTTGATTGACACAGCGATGTTGTCGAGACTGGTGACGCATAATAGAAAATTCCCGCGGTTCGGCGAACATTTGGAGTTATGAAAATTGTTAATTTTCGTTCATAATAAATAGGGATCCAGGAGGAACACCAAGCTGACAGATTCTGGATCCCGGGACCCCGTTAGTGTCGAGGCCTGAGGAAGAGTTTGTTGTATTGGGTTTAAAGCTATTATTTCCTCTACCTTTTGTACACACACCTACTTAAGCTGGATTTTTACTTGAAAAAAATGTGCATAATTCCACTTTAATTGGTAACTGGTATTCAGGTCATACCAATTACCATGAGTCTAACCAGGAACGTAGAATCGACAGGTAAGCTGTCGGAAGAAAATCAATAGCACGACACACATATTCCAATGCTTTATTGATTATCGCTACCCGTTGCTTATCCCTGTATATTTTACGTTCCTGGTCTAACTGTTTAATGAAGGTGCACAGATAAATACTCAAAGTACAGAAGACATCTCTGCCCTTAAAGGAAAGTTTCATCATTTATCTTCAAGAAAGAAACAAAATCATAAACCAAAATCATGTATAAAGTGTTAAAAGCAAGCTTTATTAAATGCATGTTGACAGTCCTCTTCATTTTTCTGAATATACTTATTACCGTGAACTTTGAACAAAAACGCTCTAAACTTCTTCCTGTTTGATTCTACAACAACACATTTACTCTTGTCTGACAGCTTGTCTTTTCCTGAACATTTTGATATAAAATTTGTAGTAATGCTTTTGTTATACATTTGCTAAGGAGGTCATTTCCAGACCAACTGTCATCAGATTATCATTGAATTAAAAAAAAAAAGACAAAAATTAAAAAAAAACCTCTGGCTTGCCAAAAATGAACACAAACCTTTGAAATAAAATATTTTTTCGGATAGTTTTGACATCTGGAAGTATTTGAAACATAGCAAATTCAAAGGAAACTACGCTTTAGTATTCTATGATCATTCACGGTAATAAGTATATCCCAGTAATTGGTATATTGAGTATATTAAAAATATAGAGGCACGTACCTATGTTTGTATTTGGGTCCGTGATAAAGAGGAAAAAAGTGAAAATTTAAAAGTATGGAAGATTATGTATTGTTCTTGCAAATGTGTAAAAACAAAATGTGAATAAGCAAAAAACAAATAACAAAAGAAGAGTGTAAAAGGCGCCATGGTATTACTGTCGTATTATACTTTCTAGTAAAAGATCAGATCAAACAAACTTATCAACTAATTATGTTTTTATAAAACCGAAATCGCTTTATCATTTAATTTTCCTTTTATCGGCAAAAAAGCAATCGACAAAAAAAAAATGTGAAAGGTGCCAGGGCCCTCACTCTACTTTCAGTAGAGGATATATATGAAAAATAGGGGAATTAAATCCTACAGAAATGATTTTTGGCATGTGTGATATATAGCTTAATACAAGCTTTCGTACCAGAATCTACTAAAATCTGAGGGTGCGAAATCCCTTTTTTGGGGTAAAAAGTTGAAAAAATTAAATAAAACTAAGAAATCCTGGAATCCGCTCATAACTACGCCAGGGTTAGCTTTTCTAATTGATGATTGTCCGTCATCCGTCAACATTTTGATTCAAATGACATCTCCTCTGAAACCACTAGGCCAATGTTGATAAAACTATGCAGGAATGTTCCTTGCATGAAGCTCTACCAAAATTGTTCAAAGAATTCCATTCCATGCAGAACTCTGGTTGCTATGGCAACAAATAGGAAAAACTTTAAAAATCTTCTTCTCTGAAACCACAAGGCCTAGAGCTTAGATATTTGGCATGTAGCATTGTCTAGTGGACCTCTACCAAGATTGTTCAAATTGTGACCCCCGGGTCAAAATTGACCCAGCGCGGGTGGTCACTTAGGTGTGTAACCTGTTATTAAGACACACACTCATTTAAAAAAATCAAATATGGCTGCCAAAATCCAAGATGGCTGCCAAAAAAAAATAATTTTGGAATATTAAACCAGATGTCGCATTAAGTTATGTATATTTTTAGTTTTATTTGTTACATTTTTACACAAAGATGCAATAAATTAATTCCTTTTGTAAAAAGATGACTAATTAAATGTTTAAAAGGACATTTAGTTATCAAACTGCAATCTTGTGCTACAATGAGTCCCGGAGGTTGCGGGTTCGAGCCCCACCAAGGTCACGACCGTACCTCCTCATATGACACCAGTACTGGTTTTTCCAGGAAGCGGACTCGAGAGTGACTCGATAAGCTACAAGCTTTCTTCACAATCGAGCTAAAATAAATTAGTATAAACTAAACTAATGAGTGTTACAGTACAGGCCTGGAGGATTATACGAAACGCAAAGTGTGGAGTAACTCGGGGCGGGGGGGGGGGGGAATGACGTGACTTCGAGTGAGCTTGGAGTGCCTGAAATGACTTCGCATCTGGAGAAATATCGCGTCACTTCGCGGGAGTAAAATTGCGGCACTTTGCGTGGTTTTACAGGTAAATGAACGGGTTTACGGGACATAGAAATCAAATTTATTATATGCGGTAGAAATGTGTCTACATGTAAAATGTTTTTGAGTTGTATGCATATTACATTCAAAAATATTTGCCGACCAATGCACATTTATATAGCGTGTTCAATATTTTTTATCATCAAAAATAAAACTTACTCATAACATCAACTATTCCCAACTATTATTTCTATAATCCAAAATTATCAGACTATTGTCTAGAATTACTTTTTCATGTCTCAAACTGTCAAATATCTCAGTCTGTTTGATGCCACGTGCTTCACTAAGATCAAACAAAACTCACATGTACAATGTGCGCCAGCGTTTGTTCTTTGATCTCATAACACCTGCAGCCTTATCTCTATGTTTAAAACAGGTTGAAGTAAAAAAAATATTTTGGCAAAGGTTATTTATTAGAATAAATAGTAGAAAATTGTCACTAGAAAAACGTTGGCTTTGATAGTTGATGAAACAATTAATGACAAAAAAACGGACACCTTGGAACGCCGCTATTTTCTTTAAAACAGAACATTGTGATTTAAATACAGAACAATTTGGAATGTTAATTGATAAATACTTTGTGCATTCACAACTCAGAGGTGTCACACAGCTTGGATTTGCAAACAAATTCAAAATTGACTGAATTAGTACGACTGGCCATATTTTTCACACCAATCGCGAGTGACAATGCTAAGAGACCAATTACATCTGAATTTTTAAATGGAAATAAATATTCTAAATCATCATAAAGGTGATAAATATTTTAGGTTCTGACAAAAAAATAACTCAGTGCTTTTTGAAACAACAAACAAAAACAACATAAAACTGCAAACAGTAGTGGCTATTATCAAGGAAAAACGTCGGTGGCAAGGTCTGATTCGATCTTAGTGATTCAGCGGAAATGTACGAAAACGTACGAAGCTCGATATAAGAGTTTGTAGTTTGATTTTCAAATTTCCGATGTTATTTCATTGACAACTTTGTTATTTATGAACGATTACATATATATTTACCTAAAAATAAATGTCTCTATGTACATTCCTGAGAAGGAACTCGCGTGATCAAAAGCACCCGCCATTATCGAGGACGCTGCATGTCAGGGCCCAGTGAACGGTTTCACCGATTACAACTACAAGGTAACTCAGAATCATTTTTGGTTTTCTCAAATTGTACAGTACTGTATTTATATTTCATTGCTGGTATTGCTTTGTTTATTTCTGTTTCAAGGTCTAGTCCTTGGTACACAATAATTTTCGATCTACATCATCAGATGATATCGCTTGAAGTTGTAAAAAGCGAATTATAAATGAAGGCCCCCTGAATGAATACAATAAGTAATAATCAGAAGCTTACAATATATTTACTGGATTACTGAGTGTAGCATGAATGGTTGCATACATTGCCTATGCATGCTACTAACCACTACACCAGGTGTTGATGTTTACTGAATTTGCCAGGCATCAACACTTGAATTGCCTCAACCATTACATTTTCTTTTTTAACAAGAAATTTGAGTGTTAGTATCCCCTATTATTATCATTGCTTTGTAAAAATATAAAGTTTAACTTATCAAGTTAAGACACTTTGATACTTTTGTATCACAGTTTTTTTTGTTTTCATATAGAGTGTTTTGGGAACCTTGTCCATAGTAAAGAGCTATGAACAAATTTTTATACCCCCAAAACGAAGTTTAGGGGGGTATATAGGAGTCACCCGGTGGTTGGTCGGTCGTGGTCGGTCGGGCGGTCTGTTGCATTTTCCTTGTCCGGAGCATAACTTGAAAACTACTAGTTTGAATTCAATACAACTTCATACAATGGTCAAGCACATTGAGAGGAAGTGCAGTGCACAAGAACTATAACTCTATCTTGACTAATTACAGAGTTATTGCCCTTTGTTACTTTTCCTTGTCCGGAGCATAACTTGAAAACTACTACCGGTAGTTGGAATTCAATACAACTTCATACAATGGTCAAGCACATTGAGAGAAAGTGCAGTGCACAGGAACCATAACTCCATCTTGACTAATTACAGAGTTATTGCCCTTTGTTACTTTTCCTTGTCCGGAGCATAACTTGAAAACTACTAGTTGGAATTCAATACAACTTCATACAATGATCAAGCACACTCAGAGGAAGTGCAGTGTACAAGAACTATAACTCTATCTTGAGTATTTACTGAGTTATTGCCCTTTGTTACTTTTACTTGTCCGGAGCATAACTTGAAAACTACTGGTTGGAATTCAATACAACTTCATACAATGGTCAAGCACATTGAGAGGAAGTGCAGTGCACAAGAACTATAACTCCATCTTGACTAATTACAGAGTTATTGCCCTTTGTTACTTTTCCTTGTCCGGAGCATAACTTGAAAACTACTGGTTGGAATTCAATACAACTTCATACAAGATCAAGCACACTCAGAGGAAGTGCAGTGTACAATAACTATAACTCTATCTTGAATATTTACTGAGTTATTGCCCTTTGTTACTTTTCCTTGGCCAAGCATAACTTGAAAACTACTAGTTGGAATTCAGTACAACCTCATACAATGGTCAAGTACATTTAGAGGAAGTGCGTGCACAGGAACCATAACTCCATCTTGACTCATTACAGAGTTATTACCCTTTGTTACTTTTCCTTGTCCGGAGCATAACTTGAAAACTTCTGTTTGGAATTGAATACAACTTCATACAATGGTCAAGCACAGTGAGAGGGAGTGCAGTGCACAGGAACCATAACTCCATCTTGACTAATTACAGTGTTATTGCCCTTTGTTACTTTTCCCTGTCTGGAGCATTTTTCGAAAACTACAAGTTGGAATTCAATACAACTTCATACAATGGTCAAGCACAGTGAGAGGAACTTCTAAGAACAATATCTCTTTTTAGTTTGTTTGCAAGGTATTATGTTACTACGAACTTCTTCAGTTTATAAAGCAATCCTTTTGGGGGTATTAATCACATTTAGTGATAGCTCTAGTTTTAAATATTTATTATGAAGTAAAAGGTATGTTCCTTCCACCTGTGTTTTGGGCAATGTGTTCTTTTTTCTTCAAATTGGACGAGTCAATTTTGATACAGGTGATGCAATAAATTTGCATGTGGTCATTATTATAACCTAGTTTGTTTTCTGTACGTGCTCAAAGGGCCCCTAGAATGCACCAGATGCAATGATGGATTTCAAATTTTTTCGAGGACCCCCATAGCACACCTGTGTGTATACTTCATTTTAATCCAGGTACACCCCTGATAAAGTGGAAACTACTCCCAACAAAAAATTTAGCACTGTTTATCACAAGCACACCTGTTTTGCATTACAGATACTCAGCCGTACCTATTTCAGTGACCCCTACTTCATTTGTAAACAAGTGACAATAGCCGGTGATTGGCATTTGCGCAACGTTGACCCACAAACTGAACCAAAAAAAGCCAAGACCCAACCGCGTTATAACGGTGCGCGTTATAACGAGGTTGCAGTGTAATTAATATCAAGAGCGAGCCTTGTTTATAATGAGATACATAACAGAGCACATTCATTTTAATGGTTACACCATATATACATACTATGAAGCAAAAGGGGTGGGGTTCAAAGAGTGGGCAAAATTATGTTGTTGTTTTTTATATAAAATTTAATGGTATTAAGTTGTATTATGCAACAAGAATGTGTTTACCATATTTCATAAAAATATTAAGACATTTGCCACCTTATGCCACATCAAATTAATTTCTTGGTCATCGGAATATATCCGAAAAAAATTGAAGCGGAGCGAAAAAAAAAAAAAAATGTTTTTCCCAATTCAACTATTTTTGGAGCGGGCGAAGAGCCATTTGGTAAAAAAAAAAATATTTGCTGTCAAAAAAAACAACTTGATATATAAAAGAGCTACAGACACCTTAAATATAAATTGCCAAAAAGGTACAGACCACAAAGTGACTCCTTTATACACCGGTACTAAGTTTGCAGGGGTATAATAAAGTGTTTCTTGCAAGAAAATATTTTAATTCATTTAAAAAGACCATATTTTGTTTTCTTACATACATGTACAGCTAATACAACAAGTTTTTTGAAAGAGAAACAAATTATTATCATTAAAAAAACCATCAGACTACTGTGTACTTCAATTTATGCCCAAACACTTTATAATGAAACCCATTTGTTAGTCATATCAAAATAACCAACAGAACAACTTCTTTAGTTGAGTCAAGGCATAATGCTCTTTTACTGTTCTTACAAATTTCTTCATTTAAACTGTAAGTTATACACTCTTTTAAAAAATAAGTCTTTTTCGGTCTTCATAAACTGTTTTTTGGTCTTTTTCATTTTTTTTTGGTTATTCTATGCATTGAAAATTTTCATACTGTACTGGTTTGCTGTCATTTCGACAATATGGTAGTAATGATTACACCAATAAAGTAGTGGGAACATGTTCTGCTGGCGTTTTTAATTGAATTGTAGGTTTAAAAGTACTAAATTTACGAGTTCGCCACGACAAAAAGGCCCGCCTTGAATTTTTGGTCTTGGTTTATAAAATAGATACGGACGAAAGCTCAAATTGAAAAAAAAAAAAAAAATTGGATTTTAAAAAATAATTGAGCAGGAAATCCGTTGACCAAGTAATTAATTTGGTGTGGCCTTATTTAAAAATATCAGATTTGAAAGTTAAAGTGACATTATGCTTATATTACTGCACAAAGTGTATTTTTGGTGACAGTTTTATAAAAGCAATTTTTGGTTGCTGTGCATTTAAATGTGTTAAATTAATGATTATGCCGCATTAGTATTTGAAGTTGGTGCTTTAGATATAAAAAAATCGGACTGATAAAATGATAGTTGAATGTGTCGTTGTTGATGTTGGTAGAGATTTCGGCAGTGGAAGGGAAGCAACTCCTGCATGCAGTTGTTCTTTTCTTAAATTGACTCTCCCAGTCAAATAAGAAAATCAATATTTTGAAAGTTATTTTTTCATACTGGTAGCGGGAAGAGTTTGGTGTATTTGGTTAAAAGTTATTATTTCCTCTACACTTTTGTACACACACCATTTTCAGCTGGATTTTTACTTGAAAAAAATGCGCATAATGTCACTTTAAACCTGCTTTGGCGGCTTTGCCGCTTCTTGTTTATATTTCGGTCTAATTATCACATATTTTAACAGCTTTTATTTCTCTCTAGCATAAATAACATAGAATCAAAATCAAAAACATTTACAGGAAAATTGTGCTTTCTATTTCCATGCAATTCATTCTGTCATAACTGAATGCTCTCCTTTACTAATTCAGTACACTTAGCCATTTAACAATAATTCTGTTATCTCTCATACTTATACTTCATTAAGTCTTTCACATCATATTTTATAAAGGATCTCTTAATATTCATCTTCCAAATATTATTATTAATGAAAACAATAAAAGTGAACATGTGCATTGGTTCTATAGCTGTATCTATTACCGTGCCAAGAACGATATGCCAATTGTTTCGTTTGCGTATTAATTCCGGTTCGCTAAGGTTGTCTAGGGAACCGTGAAAAGGTGGGCATATAAAGATGGCATCGTCTCCTCTGAAACTACTGGGCCAATGTTGATTAAACTTTACAGGGATGTTCTTTGCATGAAACTTTATCAAGTTGTTCAAAGAACTGCATTCCATGCAGTGCTATGGTTGCTATGGCAACAAATAAGAAAACTTAAAAATCTTCTCTGAAACCACAAGGCCTAGAGCTTTGATATTTTGAATGAATCATTGTTTAGTGGACCTCTGCCAAGATTGTTCAAATTATGACCCCCTGGTCAAAATTGTCCCTGATTGGGGGGGGGGGGGCACTTTGTTTTACATAGGCTTATACAGGAAAAACTTTAAAAATCTTCTCTGAAACCACATGGCCTAGAGCCGAGATATTTGGCATGAAGCATTGCCTTGTGTGCCTTTACCAAGATTGTTTAAATTCATGACCCCCCCAGGTGAAAATTAACCCTTCCTTGGGATGGGGAGGTGGGATTACTTGATCTTGTATAGGGAAAACTTAAAAAAAAAACGCAATGCCCACAGGCAGAGCTTAGATATTTGGAATGTTACTAAGCATTGTGTAGTGGACCTCTACAAATTATGTTAGAATCATGACCCCTTGTATGTAGCCAATGGCAGTCCAGTGAGCGATATAGGGCCATTTTCACCCTCTTGTATGAAATAATATTTATTAATTTTTAAGTTGTTCCTGATATATTTCAGCTAAGTGTTTGACAGATCATGTCACAGTCAGTGTCATCTGGTTCAGATAAATGCAGCAGGCAGGGAATATTGCGTATATTCAGACAGTCAGTAAGAGAGTTAGGTCATCGCACTAAAGCAGATGCTGCAAGTCTAGGAAAAGAAAATGTAAAGGTGTGTGGAAATCTGATTGAAAAGAGTTGTAAGGAGTCAATTGAAATAAATACAGAAACAGATGTTAAAAGAATTGAACAAGAGTGCTTCAATAGAAATGATAAAAAGATATTACATGCTAACAGAAAAGTAGAACTTGGCACAACTGGAAGTTTTAAAGTTAGACAAGCACCCAGATTTAGCCGGAAGACAAGTCCGAAAAAAGATGGCTATCCAAAAGAAAGGGATACAAATAACAATGTTTATAGGAAGAGTGAAGACATAAAAGATGATTTTGAGTTGGAGATTGGAAACAAAGACAGTATTGAATTGACAGGTAGCACTGTTGATAATTTTGCATATAAGCGAAAAAGTGATGCTGTTGAAGGACTAACTTCTAATGGAAAGAGTGTTAAAGATAAGCATGAATATTTTGAAAGCTTGAATTGCGAATTTGGATGGAAAAATGTAACAGAAAATGTGCATAAGACTGATTCTAAAAGTTTGGAAGTATTTGATACAGAATTAGAAAAGATCACTGAAAGTGTAAAATTTTTGGAAGATTGTAATAATGAATTAGAAAAGATCACTGAAAGCAGAAACAACTCTGAAAATGAACAAGCGGGTTTTGCTGTCAATGTGTGTCAGCTGGAATGTGCAAATGCAACTGTTGCAGATAATATAAACGAAGATGGTATTCATCCTGAACATTTAGATGTATCTGGTAACAATGGACCCCAAATAGCAAAATCTAAGTCAGTTGAAACCAGTCAAGGACTTTTAGAATATGATAAACTATCAGAATTTGAAAAAGCGGACTGCATATTGAATTTGACTGGAAATTGTTGTACTAAGGCTTTTGCTAATGATTATAATGCTGATATAATACCCAAGACTTCAAAAAAAGGACTTGACTGTGATGCAGAACTCTCTGAAGTATTTACAGTAGTTGAAGATATAAGACTGGAGCATCAACATTTACCCTTGCATAGCACTCCTAAGAAACAAGCACATCGTAAGCAAGATTTGTTAGTAACAGCTTTGACAGACGTCAAGGGAGGATATAGCAGTATTATGGAAAGAAAAAGAAATCTCATACAAACATCCTACATTTGTAGTGGTGATGATGGGGCCAGAAAGTCTCAATATTTACCATATGAACGTAAGAAGTCTAACTTTAAAAAACCACCACGGTTTATAACCTATTTTGATGAAAAGGGAAATATTGAACAGACTGCCAAAAGTGTGGAGAGTTCTGAGAATCGCAAATTTCCTGAATTTCAACAGAAAAATCAGGTCTTTGGTCATCCAAGGTCTGAATTAGGATCTGGATATGGTAGATTTGTAAAATCACCGAGTTACTCAAGGAATTCAAGAGAATTTATAGACTGGCAGGATCATGGAAATTTGTGCAAACAGAGAGATTTTCGAGATAGTGAGAAAATGTCCCTAATAGATACACCTGAAAAGAGGAAGACAGTCTCAAAAGGCAGAAGTGATAAAAAATGGGATAGTGATTTCAGTAATAAAGCCAGAAGTCTGTGGAAAATGCCAGTGTCAGAGGACTGGAGTTTTGAAATGTATGATATTGGAGATATGAAAGATGAATCTGAAGGAAAAGGTAATTCAGCATCAAAAGATGATTTTACACACACAAAAATTAATATGAAAACCGATGAAAGTGTGTTTGAGAGCGATCTTCAGGGGGGAACCTGTAAAATTAGAATCGTAAAACAACAGACTGAAAATGATGAGTGTGAAAAATATGCAAGTAAGAAGGACTTTCGTGTACAAAATGTAAATGTCTTGGAAATTTTAGAAGAAAATAGACATGATTTTTCTGACCTTTCAGTGACTAGGCAATTGCAAGGTGATGAAATTGATTCAAAAAGCTTGTTACATAATGAGAATGAAACCATGAAAAAAGTGGATGGTTCTGATGTAAAAAATGAAATGTGTACTTCCTTGCTGAAACATGGAATCTACTTGCCACCTGCACCAGTAGAAGTCATTGAATGTGGGCATGAAATGAATTTGACCTCCGAGAACTATGTAATGTCTGATGGCAACTCTGAATGGAATGAAAGTGACAGATATTCTGAGTTATTTGCTTTTAATTCAACAGAAGTCTATAAAGAGAATGTATTTGACTGCTTGAGAAGTAAAATTAAAACCACAGAAAATGCTGATGAGAACAAATTAATTGAAAATAGTAACAAAATCGTACACAAAAGTGTGAAAGAAGATGTAGGACATGTTGTTGAGAATATTACACATGGTGGCGTAGAAAGTGTAACTGATGCAAGTGAAGTAGAGGTCTCAGAATTGCCTTTTGATGAAAGTCAGGTTGGACAGAATGATATTGAAGGATTCTCTATGAGTGAAGGTTTCTGCAATGCAAAATCATTTGAAGAAGTGGATATAGATACAAGAACTTTAAATACAGATGTTGAACTGACTGAATTTGAAATAGAGAGGTATAATTACGAACAATATGCACAGTATTGGTATGAGCAAGATGCAATGAATGCAGGAGGACAATTTGGTCCCTGGCATCCTAACTATCCATACAACTATGAAGCCTATCGGAGATGGTGCACACTGAAACAGTACGAAATGAGCTATTACTGGGAGATGTATTATAAACAGATGCACTATACTGACCAGATGTCTGCTTATTATGCATATTACAATGCACTTCCATATCTTTCTGAGGAAAAGAAAGGAGAAACTGAAAGATACAATGAAATGGACAGTTATGAGAAAATAAGAGAAGGAAAATTTAATGAAACTGAACATAAAGAGTCTAAAAACTGTGAAAAGGGAAAAGCAAGAAAATCTCACACACAAATTACTGAAAACAAACTGCAGCTTACTTGTGATTTTGTCCAAACAAATGGTCAGTATGAAACTGCTGAAAGCACACATTTATCAGAATACTGGAATGAACGAATGCACCAGTGGGTAAAAAATCAAAGCCAAGAAGATACAGACACCAGTAACTTTACAGATTTAAAATCTGATGTTATTTCGGAAAGATTGAAATTGAATAACAAGATGAAAGAAAACTGCATAACTACATTAAATATCCCAGTTGATTGCAAGATGAAAGCTTCGCAGTCCGCAGTGCTGGAACAGTGCACTTTGGGTGTTAATGACAAAACATGGGACATATCAGCTGTTGGATTAGATAATGCTGGTCTGAAATTGAAAGATTTGGAGAGTGAAGGGATTGATCCTGAAATACAAGTCACTAGTCACAGAGAGAAAGAAGACATTTCATGTTCATGTAAACCTTTTCATAGGTTCATCATGGTATGGAGAGTGTGTGACTGTCAAGCAGGCAACCCACCCAAGTTGCAAAAGATCCTGTCTAATTTTGATGACAGAAGTCTCGATTTGGGGTACCAGTCATATGAATCATTAGGTAATAAATTTTCTCAGATTTGCACACTTGTTTGTCTTCTTTTGTTCCATTTGCATGTGTTTCTGTACCTTATGATAGCTGCATTTCTAACGAAATGCACTGCAATACACTCGGACATATATCTAGGTTGTAAAAGAATTGAATTCTGGGTGTTATGTTTACCATAATGTTGTGTAAGCACTGATCCTGAATTTTTCCTTGTATGTTCCATTCTGTATCGATTGTTTACATATTTTTGTCAAATGCATTTTTGCTCATCTACTTCCAGAACATGATGAATCAACCGAGGGTCGGAAAGTAGGACATAAGGCTCCTGGTTTTATGTTAAAGCATCTATGGTCGCCACCTAGGACACAGAGCAGTAATATTGAATCTACCTGTAACACTGAGAAAGGTAAGGATGGTCCATGAGAAAAAGATTTTAAGCTTTTGTTCAAATCATTGAACAGTTATAACTGTGTTTTACCTTGATTTATTGTGAACTGTAATAGCATTGCATTTGTAATACATGTGTACATGTACTTCCTCGGTTTCCGAGTAGTGAAAAAAATTAATGTGAAAAGAAGAAGTTGTTAAAGTTACAGAAACGTTAAGTTACTGATATGATTTGAACTAATCTTTTTGTTTTTTTGTGTACTTTCTATACACTAGTTGGTTCACCTGTCAGTCCATGCATCTACCACTCTAACTCAACCTGGTATTTGTAAGGCCTAAGTGGTTTAAAGCTCTCAGGTTTGTGAAACAGCACCAATGCTGTCAATCTGAATGGTTTTATTATGCTCCCAAAATGGGAACAAGAGAAGATGTGCATATTACCAACATGTTCCGGTTGGATGATTAGCTCTGCTGGACCCTTAATGGATGGTGGTTTGTCCATCATCTTGCCTGTCCATAAACTTTTCCTTGACAACACTCTACAGGTCACAATTTTCATTTTACTTTCATGAAACTTGACATAAGGTTGCCTGCAACATGTGTATGATCTCTAGTATTGTTTTTGGGTCTGTGGGTCAATGGTCACTGTGACCTCCGATAGCATTTCTTTGATAACACTCTACAGGTCACAATTTTCATTTAACTTTTATCAAACTTGCTCAGGAGGTTGCCTGCAAAATTTAGATGGCCCCTATTGTTTATGGGATCAGTGGGTCAAAGGTCAAGGTCACAGTGACCTGAACTGTTGAGATTTAATTATCAACAGTCTTGAAACTTCATAGGATGATTGGTCTTACTGAGTAGGTGCTACATTCTGTTTTTGGGACAGTGGGTTAACGTCACTCTGAGTATTGTATTTTGACAAACTAAGTGCAGTCCAGTCAGTCCAGTAGAGTGATACTGGCCCTTATTGGCCTCTTTTTATGCCCCTGAAGGGTGGCATATTAAAATCATACCGTCTGTCCGTCTGTGCGTCCCCACTTGCGCATTTGTGTCCGGACTGTAACTTTGTCATGCATAGGATTTTAAAATAACTTGGCACAAATGTCAAGCACATCAAGACGACGTGTCGCGTGCAAGACCCACGTCCCTACCTCAAAGGTCAAGGTCACACTTTTGAGTTTGAAGGTATTGGAATCTTCTATATATGCTCACATTTCTGTCCGGACTGTAACATTGTCATGCATTGAAGGATTTTAAAAAATAACTTGGCACAAATGTCTAGCACATCAAGACGTGTCACGTGCAAGACCTATGTCCCTACCTCAAAGGTCAAGGTCACACTTAGAGTTTGAAGGAAATGGAATCCTCTATATATGCATAATGCACACATTCGTGAGTCATGCATTGAAGGATTTTAAAAAATAACTTGGCACAAATGTCTAGCACATCAAGACGTGTCACGTGCAAGACCTATGTCCCTACCTCAAAGGTCAAGGTCACACTTAGAGTTTGAAGGAAATGGAATCCTCTATATATGCATAATGCACACATTCGTGAGTCATGCATTGAAGGATTTTAAAAAATAACTTGGCACAAATGTCTAGCACATCAAGACGACGTGTCACATGCAAGACCCACGTCCCTACTTCAAAGATCAAGGTCACACTTGAAGGTAATGGAATCCTCTATATATGCACACATTCATGTTCGGGCTGTAACTTTGTCATGCACAAATGTCTAGCACATCAAGACGATGTGTCACGTGCAAGACCCACATCACTACTTTAAAGGTCAAGGTCACACTTTAGTTTATATGTAATGAAATCATGTATATATGCATACATTTGTGTCCAGACTGTAACTTTGTCATGCATTGATTCATTTTAAAATAACTTGGCACAAATGTGCAGCACATCAAGACAATGTGTTGTGTGCAAGAACAATGTTCCAACGTCAAAGGTCAAGGTCACACTTAGTGTTTAAAAGTAATGGAATACTGTATGCATGGTAACTCTGTCATGCATGGAAGGATTTTAAAATTACATAGCACATTTATTGAGCACATGGAGAGGACACAGACTGTGAGACACCTTTCGGGAGCATTCGTCACTTGTGAAAGATGTGGGGTTCAGCAACTGAACTGTGTTGCAAAGTGTAAAAATGAAGAGGAAGATAGTAGCTTTGACAGCTATTTGAAAACAGTGAGTTTTCTAGAGCAGTGCTGTTTTCTGGGTGATTGTGATTCAGTACCTGGTTAGGAAAATGTACTCTAGGACTGTTAAACTAAAGACTACTGAACACCCCCACTCCTCTGTGTCTGCTATGTACAACACAACTCTTAATCTTTGCATTTGGCTCGATAAACACTGTATGAGTGAAATACTATTGAAAGTGAGGAATAAATATGTTGAACAGAAATCATTCTTATTACAGGACAACCTACAGTATCTAAAATATTTGAAGAATCAGTCAGTACTAGAAGAGTTGATAAAATCCAGCCACCACCTGGGTTTGAAAAGGTTGTCAGTGATAGTTGGAGACAGAGAGGCAAAACAGGTAAGACAAAATTATTATTTCCAGCTACAGATGGAGACATATTTGATGGAGTATGTTTGAAATGCAACACTTATTGGCAAATAAAGAATTTAACATTCCCTTTGACACCAGGTCCTGTAAATTACTGTTCAGGTCAAGGAATGCCCGCTATTTTCTTAACCCATAAGATTACATAAAGCTTTTGTTAAAATGTTCAGCTTTTTGAGACAACATGAAAATTAG
Organism: Saxidomus purpurata; assembly: GCA_022818135.1. NCBI lineage: Eukaryota > Metazoa > Mollusca > Bivalvia > Venerida > Veneridae > Saxidomus > Saxidomus purpurata. The sequence continues at coordinate 13,896,836 of JAFMSR010000011.1, read as the reverse complement.
TGTTCCAAAAAATAAGGATCGTGAAACTACATTTTGTATATTATCGAAATGCAAGAAAGAATGTTCATGGATCTTTGGGTGCGGTTGACCTGACAACACTGTGACAATGGCTATATAGACAGTTGTAGAACAAGTTCCTGCTTGAATTTACAGGGTTCGCAAAGGTCTTGAAAAGTCCATGAATTCGATGCCTACTCCTCAAAAACTACTTGACTCTGAAACTGCCAAAAACTCCTTGAAAATTACATGAATTTTGAAAACAAAAACAAAAAACCTTTTGGTAAATTTTCCTTGAATTTATCTACTGCGAGAAGAAAAAAGGCAAATATATAAGAGCTGTCCCTCCCAAGTGACGAATGCCCCCGAAAGAGGTGCCTCACAGTCTGTGTCCTCTCCATGTGCTCAATAAATGTGCTATGTAATTTTAAAATCCTTCCATGCATGACAGAGTAATCATGCATACAGTATTCCATTACTTTAAACACTAAGTGTGACCTTGACCTTTGAGGTAGGGACTTGGGTCTTGCACGCGACACATCCGCTTGATGTGCTAGACATTTGTGCACAATTATTTTAAAATCCTTCAAAGCATAATAAAGTTATAGTCCGGACACAAATGTATGCATATATACAGGATTCCATTACCTATAAACTCTAAGTGTGACCTTGACCTTTGTGGTAGGGATGTGGGTCATGCACGCGACACGTCGTCTTGATGTGCTAGACATTTGTGCCAAATTATTTTAAAATCCTTCAAGGCATGACAAAGTTACAGTCCGGACACGAATGTGTGCATATATGCTTATATAGAGGAATCCATTACCTTCAAACTCTAAGTATGACCTTGACCTTTGAGCTAGGGACGTGGGTCTTGCACGCGACACGTCGTCTTGATGTGCTAGACATTTGTGCCAAGTTATTTTAAAATCCTTCAAAGCATAATAAAGTTATAGTCCGGACACAAATGTATGCATATATACAGGATTCCATTACCTATAAACTCTAAGTGTGACCTTGACCTTTGTGGTAGGGATGTGGGTCATGCACGCGACA
>JAFMSR010000011.1:13223283-13290783 GCA_022818135.1 Saxidomus purpurata | reverse complement strand
CCCATTCAGGGTTGAGTATACTTTTCACTGAATGGATCTGCCCCCCCCCCATTGCTGCCCCTTCGCCCCCCCCCCCGCCCTTACCCCACAATGTTCCGTTCACTTTGCATTAGACAGTTTGTTCAGTACTGCATACTGGCAAGTCTAATTAAATGTCTCTCTGCAACTTTGGCTACTTTGGCTCTAAAACGTCTCCAACCTAATTGACGAAAATGTTTGAGACAAGTTTGAAAAACCCAGAGGAGGCCCCGAGTCACTCTCAAGTCCGCTTCCTGGAAAAACCGGTACTGGTGCCACATGGAGGTACAGTTGCGACCCCAGTGGGGCTCGAACCCGCAACCTCCAGGATGAGCGGCCGACACCTTAACCTCTACACCACTGCTCCCCTTTAAACCCTTGAATATTTACAAAAAAGTTTGACATAAATTTTGTATCATTTAAACCTAAATACAGTGTTTGCCATCATGCAATCAAATCTTAATTAAAAGTGGTATTCCTCCTCTCTCCTCCAGGGTGTCCTGTCGGCTTTGAAGAGTAGTGGCTCCAATTTTTCTAAAATTTTGTCGAAATTGCCCGCGCAAACTAAGATTAATCCAGAGCCCGAGAGGGAAACCTGTTAACACCCGAAAGTGCTCAGTTTAAACCAGATATAAGTGAAAAATTACCATGGGAGAAAAATCTTGGGGGAGAAACTACTAGGGTGAGAAAAATCTGGATACCCTAAGCACCAGAATTTTCCACATAATTTTTGTTAATTTTCCTGTCCAACTGTTTGTAGTTCAAAGCAGGCTGTAAGATTTAGTTTCTCAGTCATAAAATGGTATATCACAGGTAAGGTCACTTAAACTGACAAAGATTGACGAAATAACTCGATCGATCTTTAAAAAAAAAACTCAAATCATGAGAATCTCGTATTATTTGAGATGATGATCCCTGTTTAGTGTTAAAAGTTATCGAAACTACAGACTGTGATTGACATAAATCATATGCAGTGATAAATAAATCTAACGAACAGTTTTCTTTCTTTAAGTTAATTCTTACCAGTGCACTTGTCATTTTGACCACAACTTATTTGTATATTAATTTTTTTCGAATCAAGTCTGATCAAGTTCTTCCTTTCAAATGATGGCGGTTGTTTTGTTCATCTGCGCATGTGCAGAAGAAGAACTTACAAGGGAGGTGGCTTTTGGAGGTTCGGGTAAGAGTAGCAAAAAGGACTTTTTAGCAAAAAGGACGCGGTCGGAATAACAATATTAATGATAATAATGATGATGATGATAATAAAAATTATAATAATAATAATGTTATCTTTAATTAACGAAGGCTATTCATTGAGCAAGCCACGTGTGATATCAAACACAATGATAAAAAACTTATTTTCAACGAAACCTTAAAACATTAAATTATAATTACATTATGCTGCTATACAAGTATTTGTGCAGGTTTAATTAAATCCACAGAGGGGTCGGCCTAGTCTCAATAATTCGACTCCAAAATGCAGTTACGGGCATTTTATAGATATCTGGATAGCGCCTAGCAAAAAAATATAACGATAGTCACCCGTTAAGTAGAATTATTTGGGCTAGGGGTCGGCCCATAACAGTACTGATGTATCTGGGTCTCTACAACAAAAATTTCAATATCACTACTACTGTTTATATATAGTAGTGATATGGATTTTTGTTGTTGTAGAGGCCCAAATACATCATTACTGTTATGGGCCGACCCCCTGTGATTAAATCCTGTGTGATTGCTGGAGCACCCTTGGGAACAGGCGTCTTATACATTTTGAAAAACAGTGAACTTGCGAGAAGTATGTGTGCAGTTTCAATTTAATCCTGTGTGATTGCCGGAGCACCCTTGTGAACAGGCGTCTAGTCTCCAGACTGGCTATCCAAACTGATCTACAAAATATGCCAGTAAAAAAGAGGTCTCAAACAGGTTAACCTCATATGTCTCCGCCGGACCCTTCCCCCATACTACAGTTCTGTGCAATGGGTTACCCCCACATATTGTAACTCTGGCTTATCTTGAATCATTCAAGCAGGCAATGACCCAGCTCAGTTATTGATCATAAAGCAGTTGTTTTTAAAACCTTTTATTCTTTGACTCTTTTAAAGTGGCATTATGCGCATATTACTGCACAAAGTGTATTTAGTGACAGTTTTATAAAAGCAATTTTTGGTTGCTGTGCATTTATTGTGTTAAATTAATGATTATGCCGCATTAGTAATTGAAGTTGGTGCTTTAGATATAAAACAAGAGGGTCATGATGGCCCTTTATCGCTCACCCGAGTACAACTGCTTTTAAATTTGGGCTCTGTGACCTAGTTTTTGACCCCAGATGACCCATATTCGAACTTGAGCTAGAAATCATCGAAACAACCTTTCTGACAAATTTCCAGGATATTTGGGCTGAAAATGTTACCTCTAGAGTATTAACAAGGCTTTTCCATATTTGGGCTCTGTGACCTAGTTTTTTGACCCCAGATGACCCATATTGAAACTTGAGCTAGAAATCATCGAAACACCTTCGCAACTTTGGGCGAAAATGTTACCTCTAGAGTTAACAAGTTTTTCCATTTTGGGCTCTGTGACCTAGTTTCGACCCCAATGACCCATATGAAACTGAGCAAAATCACACACCTTTCTGACAAATTTCCAGGATATTTGGGCTGAAAATGTAACCTCTAGAGTGTTAACAAGGTTTTTCCACATTTGGGCTGTGTGACCTAGTTTTTGACCCCAGATAACCCATATTCGAACTTGAGCTAGAAATCATCAAAACAACCTTTCCGACAAATATCCAGGATATCTGGGCTGAAAATGTAACATCTAGAGTGTTAACAAGGTTTTTCCATATTTGGGCTGTGTGACCTAGTTTTTGACCCCAGATGACCCATATTCGAACTTGGGCTAGAAATCATCAAAACAACCTTTCTGACATATTTCCAGGATATTTGGGCTGAAAATGTTACCTCTAGAGTGTTAACAAGGTTTTTCCATATTTGGGCTGTGTGACCTAGTTTTTGACCCCAGGTGACCCATATTAAAACTTGAGCTAGAAATCAACCAAACAACCTTTCTGACAAATTGCCAGGATATTTGGACTGAAACAGTAGCCTCTAGAGCCTTAACAAGATTTTTCTATTTTTGGGTCATGTGACCTAGTTTTTCATCCGAGATGACCCATATTCAAACTCGTCCGAGTAATTACTGGGACAAACATCCTGACCAAGTTTCGTGACAATTGATGCAAAAATGTGACCACTAGAGAGTTAACGAACTAAGTGTGGACGGACGACGGACGACAGACGACGGACATTCATCGATCCTAATAGCTCACCCTGAGCCTACAGCTCAGATGAGCTAAAAATCGGACTGATAAAATGATAGTTGAATGTGTCGTTGTTGATGTTGCAGTGGAAGGGAAGCAACTCCTGCATGCAGTTGTTTTTTCTTAAATTGACTCTCCCAGTCAAATAAGAAAATCAATATTTTGAAAGTTATTTTTTCATACTGGTAGCGGGAAGAGTTTGGTGTATTGGGTTAAAAGTTGTTATTTCCTCTACACTTTTGTACACACACCATTTTCAGCTGGATTTTACTTGAAAACAAAATGCGCATAATGTCACTTTAACAATTTTAACAATGATGATTTTCTTAACTATGTGAACTATCTTGCAGTTCCTCAAGTTGTATTGGCTTGGGGTCCATGAAATTAGTAAAACAAACATTTTTATAGCAACAGTGTTGACAAGTATTTTCTGTACCATCAATAAACTTAAACCTGCACTCCCCTTTGTAACATATAAAATTTAAAGTCAAATATTTTTTCAGTTTTATCTGTAAAATCGTTAGGTGATTAAAGAGATTCATTGAGTTTGAAAATGTCTTTGCTGGTGATCCAGATAAAATGTTTGTCTCCACACATGTAGATGTACCAGAATATTGTTTTGGTGCATATAGTCTATCATTTTCCCCACTTAGCAGATCTTTAGAATAGGTTTTATTATTATGAACTGTTAATTTATGTAAGGGTCGGGTCTCTACATGTGAAGATGTACCAGCCTTTTGATTTTGTACTGTTGGCTGAGCATTTTCATTTCAATGCAGATCTACAATAAAGAACATGTTTCATTCACAAGAGGTGCAGTTTTTAAATAACTGTGGTCATGTAGATCTATACTCGGTAAAAAAGTCTTGCGACAAGGTGTATAACTCTAAATATCTCTAGAGAGACTAAATGTATTTTATATATTCATATAGCAAATGAAAGAATAATGTTAAACCGGCCTTCTGATATTAACGCTATAAATGACGTAGGGGTCGTCACTCAAATGTCAGAAAAATGGCTGTTTCTTTTTTTTTAAATGAATTCTTTTTTTCAAAACAAATGTAAGAAAACAAATGGATTTTTTTGGAATTTATTAAATCTTTGTTAATACTGATTTGTTAAAAGAATACATCACAGTATCATAGTTGTTATTACTGTCGCAATCCTTCTACACGTCAAAACGCCACTGAACCGCAATTTTTCTGACTTTTGAGTGACGATTCAGAAAACATACTTTAACAATTGAGAGCATTCAGTTGAAATATTGAAACACTTTTTGTTACTTAGATATAGGTTTATCCAATCAACATCTGATTCTTACGATGACGACTTGACATGCACTTGGTATCAGTTGATGCCCCCAGCCCCGAAAAGACAACATCCGTGTGTGTTATATTGTAAAGTATAGTACTTTTGCAGATAAAAAAGCACTTATGCTTATAATATGGTCTGACATACCGGTAATAATAATAATAATAATAATAATAATAATAACAAAATCTTAATTTTAAGAAGGTAACACAAATAGACATTAATACGAAATCGTACATATATCACAATTTCATTGTGGCCTTCCATAAATACACACAAACAACATATGAAAACGGTAAAAAAAAATGCACATATACAGATGCACACACACGCACACACATAAAATCACAAACGTTTACATATTATCTGGTTTTACACTTGGTAATATACAAATCTAAAAAGTTGCAAAACAAACAAAGTTTAACTTATTTAAAACTTGAACTATCACGGATGTCTACCATTTATTAATGACAAACACTCAGATATGAATAATTGTAACGAAAGAAAAAAATGCATATAAAAATTGCTACAACAATATATATTTTGAATGTGTTACATAGTTTCATTCTGGACCAAATAAGATTTATATTTCTTTTTAAACTCTGTTACAGATTTAGAGAAGCGAATTTGTACTGGAATATTATTCCAAATGTGCACTGCTGAATATGAAAAAGATGTTTTAAAAATATTTGAATAAACATGTTAAATGATAGAGGAACTGAGTTTATCAATTCGAGTTGGGGAAAAGACTATTTGTTTTAGTCCAAATTTAAAATGAGGCTATTCCACTTTGTATTTTTATGCCCCCTTAGAAGAAGAGGGGTATATTCGTTTGCTGATGTCAGTCGGTATGCCGGTCGGTCGGTCGTTTCGTCCGTCTACCAACTGGTTTTCGGATGATAACTCGAGAACTCAGCCCGTTCTCTTTATATACAAAGGAAAGAAAATTCACCTTGTTTGCTTTTTAATGTAGCGTCAATCTCGCTATCAGATTTTTTGTTATTTGAATACGTATTGCAACGAGATGAAAGGGGTGTCGGAGTTTTGATGTCTGCGTTAATAATGGTAGGATTTAACTTACTGGCGTTATTGTCGGATATGGATATAGTATTATTTGTACAAGTTTCCTGATCCAGCAGTAACACACTTACATGTTAATTTCCTGTAGTTGTCAAACAAATTGCTTAACACATCATATTCATTTATGACAGATAGTGAGTGACTGTCTGCGTTACCCTTACTACGACGTCAGCAGTCCATTGTTACATGGTTTTGTCATCCTGCAATTACGACAGAATCGAGTAAGAGGAAGTCTCTTACTCGACCGGAAGAACCATATTCCCGATTTCCTGTAATACCTCGTCTTCCTCGGACGGAAGTACCACATTCCCTATTTAATAGAAATGACTAGCCACGTTGCCATTACCGTATACAAACATGCTATATGTTTCAATTACTGTCGCTGATGTCTCCTTGCACAGCTGTTTTTCGGCGTCGTTGAATGGAATAACGTCGACATCATTACGCGTGGCATAAATAAACATCACACTTTTGCTTTTGAAGGTTCACGTCCACCATGCAATGGCCTAATGTCATAGTGACCAACAACATCATTTTCATCTGCATATTTCACTACGTTCTTGTGTGGCTGCAAATTCAAAGCCATTCACGTAACACTATGCATACTTCCTCTCAATGACTTGATAGTTATATGCTCGCTATGGCCACGTGTCCGGATTCCGCGTAACATGGAATCACCGATGACAAGTGACTTTTCCTACGGAGGTAATTAGACTAATACGAGATGAACTACCGACATCGATCCCTACCAAAGCCATGTTGGTAGTGCCCTTAAGCAAGACACACCTAATTTCACATTGCCTCTCTATCGTCGAGGTTGATTCCATCTGGAAAAAATCTCGAGAGCGATCAATTTAAGTTGTAAGAACTCGTTCGAGAATAAATAAATTAGTATAAATAAAAACTGTGTTACTTCCTTTCTGCGGGTCTGTTGTGACATCTCTAATGTCTGTTCAGCTTGTGCGGTCGGCGCTGGCGTTTGACAACTGTTTTCTTGGACACTGCTTTTGTTAGATTCATCCTCGTGTTTCTAAGAGTGTCTTGTATAGATTGAAGACGTCTCTGTATCAAATCCATTGCCTTGTTTTTTCTTTGACTTGTTCACAGCCCTTAGCTATGCTTCAACATTGGCCTGTGTGTTCTACGTTCCAAGAGATGTCGCTTTCTTGGTGGCAGTAATTTCATCCCTTAAGTACGAAAACTCTTAGTTTAACCATATTTTATTGCCAATACATATATATATTTACTATGGACAGTTACATAAAGTACAATACAAAAAGGGCAAAAGGGTTGACCCGCAAGTTCTCTCAAATAAGATACGGGTTGTCCCTTAGGTGAAATATTTACAAATTTTATTTACAACAGTAGCATAGACATAAAGTTAAAATTTAATGTGATATAATGGCCATAAGTTTATCATAAATGAAATGAAAAAAAAGACATACAGTGTCTAGTAATAGACTTAGTGTTTGTGAATGTCCAACATTTTATTTAATACTTAGAGTATTGATTCATAGAGTAAATGTGCATTTTGTAGACAACGAAAAAGGGAAACAAGAAAATTAAAGGTGTCTATAGTAGAGATTGATTAATAATGGATCCAAAATAGATACATAATATTTGTATATCTATTATACGAAAATTCGTTTCTGAAGTCATTTATATAGGAATCCAGTGTTGTACGGGTATGATTTACGGTGTCGGAAATCTTCTTTATGAAAGCTAAAATTCATTGTCATATAACTCTGTTTGACAAGCAGCATCTACACTTGAACAAATAACATCAGTCTTTGTTAGAACTCAAATGACTAGCACCATCTTATTTTATATTTTTCGGTGGTTTATCGAAATATAACGGTGGATTATATCCTGATAAACTCACTGTTCACTCAGTGAAATTATCAAACTCTTCTACCCGGATTAACGTCAAAAAGTAACCGAGCGTAATGATTGTTGGAAACCATACATCGATGACGTCGTTAAAATGACGTCATAAATACTATGCTTTCTGATGACGTTTCACGCGATTTTCGACATTTTATTGAAACAAACTCAACAAAAATAGAGTTTTAAACATAAAATAAACAGAAAAATTGTTGGTATCGATGTAATATTACGTTAATTTCACTCATGAACACCAAAAGTAGTTATTTTCACTCGTGGCTACGCCACTCGTGAAAATATCACCTTTGGTGCCCACTCGGTGAAATTATAACGTGATATTACACTGAAACCAACAATTATCCTCTATGTTATCGTCATCACCATTAATTTCAATATCATTTTCACTACTTCCTCCTCTATATTGTTAGGTAATTAACAATACACAGCACGGGACTTTCTTTTCATCTGAATTCATAGCATTTTCACTTCCATCTCGCATGCTTTTACACGACTTTAATAAATGACGGAAATTGAAAAAAAATGTTAGACTATTCCATATTATAGCTGTAATAAACTTTGGCAGCGCTTTACTCATAGAACGATCCCTGTCAATTTTCATCAAAATTAGCCAAGTTACGTTTGATGTTTTCCTAACGTTTTCGGGTGCTGTACGTACTGAAAACAAGCAGAATGTGATATTGTGTGTGCCTAATTCGTCCACAAGCACAGGAAGTTTCAGGAAAAAATATTCAAAATTGAAGAGCTATGAAAATTCTCCTGCGCACAATTATGGTAGAAAGATTGTTAGCATAGAAATTATAGTGTGTATTGTAGATTATTTCCCATTTGTCCGTTTGTTTGTGTTTATATGCATGTATATTCATTGAATTATTGATAATACTAGTCTGATCGAAATTTATGGGAGATTTTGATTGTGCCGTATTTGCTGGACAGGGGCGGGATGCGCAGGTACGCAGGTACTCGCCGTTTTGCGTAGCGCTTTTCTGACTATACGTCCGATCTGAAGTTATCCATATATTCCTTCATACTGCCATACTCTCCAAGTTATATTGCTCAGATTGAATACTAAGAACTATTGCTCAAGTCATCTTAAATAAGAACCACAGCTAAGGTGATGTACATATGAGTATACTTCGTCTGTACGCAATAAACAGTTGGTAACGTCCTCGCTCTCAAATGAAATTTGATTAAAAAATTGTCTTCATAAATCTTCCATCTTGTTTAGGTGTAACACAATTCGAACTTCCGATCTCTTGCATGATTTCTTTTAGACACTGTAACCTACCAAAATATGCAAAATTACGCATATTCAAAGTTGGCTTTCATTTATATGCCTGCCCTAACTCACTGAAAATGTATTTACTTTTAATGGATGTTTCCTGATGTGCGCTTCTTGTTACTACCAGTATATATAGGCTGTTGCCTTTTGTTACCAGTGTTACTAAAGGGATTATTTTATTTTTGTAATAGAAATAAATGTAACCTTTCATGCCCTTCTTGTAACTAGAAGTATATACATGTAGGATGTGTTACTAGTGTTACTAAAGGACTCAGAAATGAGTAATCATTTTATTTTTATTCTAGACATGGATGTAACCACTTGTGTGCTTCTTGTTATTAGTAGTATATATAGGCTGTTACCTTTTGTTGCCAGTGTTACTGAAGGACTAAAAAATGAGTAATCATTTTTATGCCCCCGAAGGGTCGCATATTAAAATCGCACCGTCCGTCCGTCCACCCGTCCGTCCGTCTGCGTCCCCACTTACAAATTCGTGTCCGGACTGTAACTCTGTCATGCATTGAAGGATTTTAAAATAACTTGGCACACATGTCTAGCACATCAAGACGACGTGTCGCGTGCAAGACCCACATCCCTACCTCAAAGGTCAAGGTCACACTTGGAGTATGAAGGTTATGGAATCCTCTATATATGCACACATTCATTTCCGGACTGTAACTTTGTCATGCATCGAAGGATTTTGAAATAACTTGGCACAAAAGTCTAGCACATCAAGACGACGTGTCGCGTGCAAGACTCACGTCCCTACCTCAAAGGTCAAGGTCATACTTAGAGTTTGAAGGTAATGGTTCCTCTCTATATGCATTATGCACACTTCGTGTCCGGACTGTAACTCTGTCATGCATCGAAGGATTTTGAAATAACTTGGCACAAATGTCTAGCACATCAAGACGACGTGTCGCGTGCAAGACTCACGTCCCTACCTCAAAGGTCAAGGTCATACTTAGAGTTTGAATGTAATGGATTCCTCTATATATGCATATTTGCACACATTCGTGTCCGGACTGTAATTTTGTCATGCATTGAAGGATTTTAAAATAACTTGGCACAAATGTCAAGCACATCAAGACGACGTGTCGCGTGCAAGACCCCTGTCCCTAGCTCAAAGGTCAAGGTCACACTTAGAGTTTGAAGGTAATGGATTCCTCTATATATGCATATATGCACACATTCGTGTCCGGACTGTAACTTTGTCATGCATTGAAGGATTTTAAAATAATTTGGCACAAACGTCTAGCACATCAAGACGACGTGTCGCGTGCAAGACCCACATACCTACCACAAAGGTCAAGGTCACACTTAGAGTTTATAGGTAATGGAATCCTGTATATATGCATACATTTGTGTCCGGACTGTAACTTTGTCATGCATTGAAGGATTCTAAATTATTTTGCACAAATGTCTAGCACATCAAGACGACATGTTGCATGCAAGACCCACATCCCTACCACAAAGGTCAAGGTCACACTTAGAGTTTATAGGTAATGGCATCCTGTATATATGCATACATTTGTGTCCAGACTATAACTTTATCATGCTTTGAAGGATTTTAAAATAACTTGGCACAAATGTCTAGCACATCAAGCGGATGTGTCGCGTGCAAGACCCAAGTCCCTACCTCAAAGGTCAAGGTCACACTTAGTGTTTAAAGTAATGGAATACTGTATGCATGGTTACTCTGTCATGCATGGAAGGATTTTAAAATTACATAGCACATTTATTGAGCACATGGAGAGGACACAGACTGTGAGGCACCTCTTTCAGGGGCATTTGTCACTTGTGAGGGACAGCTCTTGTTTTTTATAGAAATGGACGATACCTGTTGTACCCTTCTTGTTAATAGTAGCATTGATTGTTACCTTTTGTTACCTTTTGTTACAAGTGTAACTAAGGGACTCAGAAATGAGTAATCATTTCATTATTATTATAGAAATGGATATTACCACTTGTGCCCTTCTTGTTACCACTTGTGCCCTTCTGATTACTAGAAGTATATAGGCTGTTACCTTTTGTTACTAAGGGACTCAGAATTGAGTGATTATTTTATGTATATAATGGAAAAAGATGTTACTTTTTCTGCCCTTCTTGGTACTAAAAGTGTATAGGCTGTTTCCTTTTGTTACTACTGTTACTAAGGGACTCGGAAATAAGAAATCATTTCATTTTTAGCTCGACTATTCGAAGAATAAGGAGGCTATTGCACTCGCCCCGGCGTCGGCGTCTGCATTGGTTAAAGTTTTTTATAAAGTCAAATATCTTGAATACTATCAAAGGTATTGACTTGAAACTCAAACTATATGTTTACCATCAACATCTACACCTGAGGAAACAATCTCCATAACTCTGTTTTGATTTTTGACAGATTTATGCCCCTTTTTAACTTAGAATTTTTGGTTAAAGTTTTTTATAAATTCAAATATCTTGAATACTATCAAAGGTATTGACTTGAAACTAAAAGTATGTGTCAACCATCAACATCTATGCCTGAGGAAACAATTCCCATAACTTTGTTTTGATTTTTGACAGATTTATGCCCCTTTTTAACTTAGAATTTTTGGTAAAAGTTTTTTTGTAAATTCAAATATCTTGAATACTATATAAGGTATTGACTTGAAACTCAAAACATATATTAACCATCAACATCTTCATCTGAAGAAACAATCCCCATAACTCTGTTTTGATTTTTGACAGATTTATATCCCTTTTTAACTTAGAATTTTTGGTAAAAGATTTTATAAAGTCAAATATCTTGAATACTATCAAAAGTATTGACTTGAAACTCAAAGTATGTGTCAACCATCAACATCTACACCTGAGGAAACAATTCCCATAACTCTGTTTTGATTTTTGACAGATTTATGCCCCTTTTTAACTTAGAATTTTTGGTAAAAGTTTTTTTGTAAATTCAAATATCTTGAATACTATATAAGGTATTGACTTGAAACTCAAAATATATGTTTACCACCAACATCTACATCTGAAGAAACAATCCCCATAACTCTGTTTTGATTTTTGACAGATTTATATCCCTTTTTAACTTAGAATTTTTGGTAAAAGATTTTATAAAGTCAAATATCTTGAATACTTTCAAAAGTACTTGAAAATACTTCAAAAATACTTGAAACTCAAAGTATGTGTCAACCATCAACATCTACACCTGAGGAAACAATCCCCATAACTCTGTTTTGATTTTTGATAGATTTGTGTCCCTTTTTAACTTTGAATTTTTTGTTAAAGATAGAATACTATCGAACGTATTGACTTGAAACTTAAAATGTATGTTTACTGTCAACATCTTCACCAATGTTTTTGATTTTTGACATATTTATGCCCTTTTTAACTTAGAATTTTGTCACAGTTTTTACCAGACTAATATGGAAATACTCAAAATGGCTTTCTTTTGAAATGTCATAGAATAATTATGCAGCATGCAGCGGTCATGCTTTTTTAATTCTATACATATCAATTTTGAAAAGTTACAAAATTATTCATGATCAAATATACAAGGTCATGTATTTCTTTGAAATTATCCCCCCAATCCTCCCTCCATCCAAAGTAAGGCTTTGAATGCAATGTATATTTACAAAGGTCTTTGATCAAGTTTCATATCTTTGACCTTAATTCTTATAGACAATTACACAATACTCCTGTTCTTAGACAAAAACCCCATTTTACCAACAAGCTTTCGAATAGTCGAGCGTGCTGTCATGTGACAGCTCTTGTTATTATAGAAATGGATGTTACCACTTGTGCCCTTCTTGTAACTAGTAGCATATACCATGTTACCTTTTGTTACTAGTGTTACTAAGGATCTCATAAATGAGTGATTATTTTATTTCTATAATAGAAATGGTACTTACCACTTGTGGCCTTCTTGTTACTAGAAGTATATACATTTGTAGGTTGTTACGTTTTGTTACCAGTGTAATCTATATGCTGTTACCTTTTGTAACTGGTGTTACTAAGAGGCACAGCAATGAGTAGAGATTTCAAATAACCTAAGTGGATGTTACCTGTTGTGTCCTTCTTGTTACTAGTGATATGTAGTCAGACCTCTGAAGGGTCTATAATACACCAGAGGGTCTGCAATACACCTGATATGTTATCACGTATATAATACATCCTGATATGTTATTAGGTCTTCTGGAGGGTGTATAATTCATCCTGATAATTTTTCTGTCCTTCTGGAGGGTCTATAATACACCTGGTAAGTAAGATATGGCTCAAATCCGGAGGTTACCACAGACCCTCCACACAACATTTCAGGTGTATTATAGACCCTCCAGAATGCCTGAAAACATATCAGGTGTATTATAGACCCTCCAGAAGGCCTAACAACATATCAGGTGTATTATAGTCCCTCCAGAAGGCCTAACAACATATCAGGTGTATTATAGACCCTCCAGAAGGCCTAACAACATATCAGGTGTATTATAGTCCCTCCAGAAGGCCTAACAACATATCAGGTGTATTATAGACCCTCCAGAAGGCCTAAAACATATCAGGTGTATTAAGTCCCTCCAGAGGCCTAAAACATATCAGGTGTATTATAGACCCTCCAGAAGGCCTAACAACATATCAGGTGTATTATAGACCCTCCAGAAGGCCTGAAAACATATCAGGTGTATTATAGACCCTCCAGAAGGCCTGAAAACATATCGGATGTATTATAGACCCTCCAGAATGCCTGAAAACATATCAGGTGTATTATAGACCCTCCAGAAGTCCTGACAACATATCAGGTGTATTATAGACCCTCCAGAATGCCTGAAAACATATCAGGTGTATTATAGACCCTCCAGAAGGCCTAACAACATATCAGGTGTATTATAGACCCTCCAGAAGGCCTGAAAACATATCAGGTGTATTATAGACCCTCCAGAAGTCCTGACAACATATCAGGTGTATTATAGACCCTCCAGAAGTCCTGACAACATATCAGGTGTATTATAGACCCTCCAGAATGCCTGAAAACATATCAGGTGTACTATAGACCCTCCAGAAGGCCTAACAACATATCAGGTATATTATAGACCCTCCAGAAGGCCTGAAAACATATCAGGTGTATTATAGACCCTCCAGAAGGCCTGAAAACATATCGGATGTATTATAGACCCTCCAGAATGCCTGAAAACATATCAGGTGTATTATAGACCCTCCAGAAGTCCTGACAACATATCAGGTGTATTATAGACCCTCCAGAAGGCCTGACAACATATCAGGTGTATTATAGACCCTCCAGAAGGCCTGACAACATATCAGGTGTATTATAGACCCTCCAGAAGGCCTGAAAACATATCAGATGTACTATAGACCCTCCAGAAGGCCTGAAAACATATCAGGTGTATTATAGACCCTCCAGAAGGCCTGAAAACATATCGGATGTATTATAGACCCTCCAGAATGCCTGAAAACATATCAGGTGTATTATAGACCCTCCAGAAGTCCTGACAACATATCAGGTGTATTATAGACCCTCCAGAAGGCCTGACAACATATCAGGTGTATTATAGACCCTCCAGAAGGCCTGAAAACATATCAGATGTACTATAGACCCTCCAGAATGCCTGAAAACATATCAGGTGTATTATAGTCCCTCCAGAAGGCCTAACAACATATCAGATGTATTATAGACCCTCCAGAAGGCCTGACAACATATCAGGTGTATTATACACCCTCCAGAAGGCCTGACAACATATCAGGTGTATTAAAGACCCTCCAGAAGGCCCGATTACATATCAGGTGTATTATAGACCCAGGCTGAGATGCCACAACCAGCCTGTAGAGGACTATAACAAAACAATGAGACATTGTGGGTACCGTTATTTCCATATAAAAAAGTAAAAATGAAGGCTTTCGCCGAAACGTTAATATGACAAGAGCTGTCAGTAGACAGCGCGCTCGACTATTCTCTAAATGAGTCTCTAAAGGGGATAATTATTTCAAAATGCTTGATACAGTTACCTCCTCCTGTACACAGGTTCGGATCATGATGGTGAACAAGTGTGCAAAGTTTGAAAGGCATATGTCAATGGACTTTGAAAATATCTGAGGTAGTACGCAAACTTTAACGTAAGTTCTAAGTAAAAAAAGGGGCATAATATTGTAAAAAAGCTTGATACAGTGACCTCCTCCTGTACACAGGTTGAGATCATGATGGTGAACAAGTGTGCAAAGTTTCAAAGCCATATGTCGATGGACTTTGAAATTATCTGAGGTGGTACGCAAACTTTAACGTAAATTCTATGTAGAAAAAGGGGCATAATTCTGTCAAAAGGCTTGATAGAGTTACCTCCTCCTGTGTACAGGTTGGGGGCATGATGGTGAACAAGTGTGCAAAGTTTCAAAGCCAGATGACAATTGAATTGGAAAATATTTGATGTGGTACGCAAACTTAACCTAAATTCTAAGTCGAAAAAGGGGCATAATTCTGTCAAAATGCTTGATACAGTGACCTCCTCCTGTGTACAGGTTGGGGGCATGATGGTGAACAAGCATGCAAAGTTTCAAAGCCAGATGTCAATGGACTTTGAAAATATTTGTGTGGTTGTACGCAAACTTTAACGTAAATTTTAAGATTCAAAAAAGGGGGGGCATAATTTTGTCAAAATGCTTGATACAGTGACCTCCTCCTGTATACAGGTTGGGGGCATGATGGCTGAACAAGCATGCGAAGTTTCAAAGCCAGATGTCAATGGACTTTGAAAATATTTGAGAGTACTGCAAACTTTAACGTAGTGTAGCCCCGCCGGTGGGGGGGGAGGAAAGAAGATGCTTCTCCCCTTTTATTAAAAAAAAAAAAAAAAAAAAAAAAAAAAAAAAAATATTTTTTTTTTTTTTTTTTTTTTTTTTTTTTTTTTTTTTTTTTTATTTTTTATATTATTCTAAAACACAAACAAAAAAACCCCCCCCCCCACAAAAACAAAAAATTATTTATTAATATAAAAAAAAAAATTTTATGCCAAAAGGGCATAATTTTGTCAAAATGTTGTGAGTTTCCATATCCTATATGTGTTACAGATAGTGAAGGGCATTGTTTGGAAATTAGTATAGAAGAACCCATGCATGATTTTCTAACTAGAGATTGTTTTTCACAAAAACTTGTCTCCCCATATGACCTTGACCTTTGAGTTAGTGACCCCAAATTATAACAGAAATTGACCAACGGTCACTGTGACCTTGACCTTTGAACTACTGACCCCAAAAACAATAGGGATCATCTGCTCAATAAGACCAATCATCCTATGAAGTTTGAGGTCTGTAGGTCTAAAGGAACTCTAGTTATATCCGGAAGCGAGAAATTGACAAACGGTCAGTATGACCTTGACCTTTGACCTACTGACCCCAAAAACAATAGGGATCATCAGCTCTATAGACCAATATCCAATGAAGTTTGAGGCTGTAGGTCAAAAGGAACTCTAGTTATCATCCGGAAACGAGAAATTGACCAACGGTCACTGTGACCTTGACCTTTGAACTACTGACCCCAAAAACAATAGGGATCATCTGCTCAATAGACCATTCATCCTATGAAGTTTGAGAGCTGTAGGTCAAAAGGAACTCTGTTATCGTCCTGAAACGAAGAATGGACGGACGGCTGACGGACTCCCCCAGTTTGAGGGTTGTAGGTCAAAAGGAACTTAGTTATATCGGAAATGAGAATTGACCAACGGTACATGTGACCTTGATTTGACCTACTGACCCCAAAAACAAAGGGCTCATCTGCTCTATAAGACCAATCATCCTATATTTGAGGTCTGTGGTCTAAAGGAATTATAATCGATCCTGAAATTTACCAACTGTAGTGTGCCTTGACCTTGCCGCCTCTGCCCCAAAAACAATGGGATCATCAGCTAAAGACCAATCATGCCGATGAACTTTGACGCTGTAGGTCAAAAGGAACTTTTGTGTTATCATCCGGAATCGTAAAATATTGACCAACGGTCACTGTGACCTTGACCTTTGAACTACTGACCCCAAAAACAATAGGGATCATCTGCTCATAGACCATTATCCTATGAAGTTTGAGGCTGTAGGTAAAGGAATCTAGTTATCATACAGAAGAACGCCGGATGCGGACAGGGCAAATATTTTTCCCGGGGGGGGGGGGCATAATTATGCAATTACGTCTTTCCTTTGCTGTCTTTTAGTTGAATATTTTCATTGTCTATAATTCCCATGTAAAACTGATGTTTGATTTTTATCAAACTTGGCAGAAAACATCATAATTAAGTCAAGTTGTCTATATCATAATTTGATGTCAGTAGGTCAATGGCATGGGAACATATGATCAAACAATATTGTCTGTACTTTATCATCATAACCTTTCCTTAAATCTTTACCAAACTAAGTAGGAATCATCTATATAGCCGTTTGGGTTCCTATGTAAACAAGAGGCCCAAAAGGGCCAGTATCGCTCTGCTGGACTGCCTAGACTGTTCTGAGTTTTGTGAAAATCTTTTGAATGTTATCAAAGAAAAGGCAAAAGGGGTCACTGTGTGTGACCTTGACCATGACCCACTGACTTTAAAAACAGTAGAGTCATCTACTCAGTAGAACCAATCATCCTATGAGGTTTGTAGACTGTCGTTGATAATAAGATCTCAAGATATTGAGCAGAAATTATTTTAGAAGTTCAGGTCAGTGCGACTTTGACCTTCGACCTACTGATTCTAAAAACTATAGGGATCATTTACATGCATTTAACCTTCTCTGCAAGTTTCATGAAAATAATATGAAAGTTGTGGCATGTAGAGCTTAAGGAGGTCACTGTGATGACCTTTGACCCACTGATTCCAAAAGCAGTTCGGATTGTCTGCTCAGTAACACCAATCATCAAATGAAGTATGAAACTTTGGGTGATATAGATCTCAAGATATTGAGTTGAAACAACTTTGGGTCACTGTGACCTTTGACCCACTAACTCCAAAAACAGGAGGGCTCCTCTACACAGTAAGACTAATCTCCCTAAGAAGTTTGAAGAGTGTGAGTGATATAGATATTGAGTGGAAAAGATTTTCAGAGTTTGGTTCACTGTGACCTTGACTTTTAACCCACTGACCCAATGGGGATTATCAACAGGTTGCATGGAACCTTCTAAGCAAGTTTCAGGAAAGTTGAATAAAAATTGTGACCTGTAGATTGTTATTAAGGAAGAGCTAACACAGGTCACTGTGACCTTTGACCCACTAACCCCCAAAACAATAGGGATCATCTACATGTTGCAGGGAGATTTCTGTGCAAGTTTAATAAAAGTTGAATGAAAATTGTGACATGTTGAGTGATATCAAGGAAAATATAACAATGACCTTGACCTTTGACCTACTGACCCAAAACATAAAAAGGATCATCTACATGCTACAGGTGATCTTATGAGCAAGTTTCATGAAAGTCAAATGAAAATTGTGACCTGCAGAGTGTTATCTAGAAAGGTTTACAGACAGACGGTCATACTAAAGTTTGGCAGTTGTGCGGCTTTCTTTTTGTTCTCTCAAATGTTATTTTAAGCCACATAACCAAAACAGAATGAATGATATGAAAGAGAATTTACTGTTATTTATCACTGCAATAGCCACCTAAACCCCACTTTTTGGGTGCAGATGAACTGACACTGATCAAGATGGACTTAGGGCTTCCCAACAAAATATTTAAGCTAATCAGAGACAAGAGATTTTATTTATCACAGGTTTGGCAGTAACAAGGTGAAGGAAACATGTACATTATAATTACCATTGATACATACAGTGGTGGTTAGTTACCATAGCACCAACCAATCAGTGACAAGTATCACAAGTCATGTGATATGGACGGAGTAATTATTCTTACATTTGTGAAAAATCTTGGCCATTTAAAATCCAAATGTATCATATAGGACTATATCCACTGGACTTGACTTTTGACTATATTACTGACTTTTGACTTTATTACTGACTTAGACTATTCCATTTTGTTACCCTAAAAAATCAATGTGTTGGTGTGCTGTATTTGAAAATGTTTATTATTTCATTAATATAATTGATTATATTTAAATTTGTATTTAAGATATATGTTAACATATGGAATAAATGGCCAAAATTTTACCTTTTTCCAACAATCCCTATAAGATCTGAAGCTCTTCCATAATTTTATAAACAAACTAGAGGGTTGTTTTTTACACAAAAACATATGTCTCCCCACCCATACACAACTTAAAAAAAATGTATTTATAGTAACAGTGACCTTGACCCCCCACCCCAAATTCAAATGTTTTTTTTTTGCTTAAAAAACTTAAAAAAATATCTATTTTTAGAAACAGTAACCTTGACCCCCCCACGCAGATTATTTTGTTGTTGCTATTTTTGCTTAAAACAATTCACCTTCACCCCTCCCCCCCTCCCTCAAACGGAAACAATTTTTCTATTTTTAGTAACAGTGACCTTGAACCAAGTGGTTATAACATGGGCTCTGCACATTGTGTCAATATGGTGAGCATTTGTGGTGAGTTATTCTAAAATCCTTCATGGGTTCAAGAGATATGGTGCGGACACAAAATATAGTCTTATGACCTTTGATATCTTATTGTGACCTTGACCTTGAGCTGGCATGGTTTGTTCATAGGTTCTGCACATCACCTAGTTAAGGTGAACATCTGACCCAAGTTTCATGAAAATCCTTCAAGGGGTTTAGGAAATACAGGGCAGACTTGAAATGCAAGGCTGGAACCTTTGACCTCGAGTTGTGACCTTGACCTTCAGCCGGCGTGGTTGGTTCACAGGTTCTGCACATTGTGTAGTTGAGGTGAACATCTGACCCAAATTTCATGAAAATCCTTCGAGGGGTTTAGAAGATATGCAGCGGACACGATTTTGCCAGACACAGACAGACAGACAGATCATCCATGGCAAAAACAATATATCTCCGGGGGGAGACATTATTATACATCAATAATGTTAAATCACAGGCAGTACATACAGGACATAATTAAGGCATCTGAAATTTTTCTAAAAAGAAGTATCTTTAATGGTGGACAGAATCATTCATTACTGTACCCAAAGTGGTAAACAGTTTTTTATTACTATTTAGCGAACAAAATCACTTCCAAACCGACATGGTAAAGGTTGTACTGGAAAGAGAGTTTGCACAGGAAAGATAACATATATAACAAGCAAATTTTAAAGTGACATTATGCGCATTTTTTTCAAGTAAAAATCCAGCTGAAAATGGTGTGTGTACAAAAGTGTAGAGGAAATAATAACTTTTAACCCAATACACCAAACTCTTCCCGCTACCAGTATGAAAAAATAACTTTCAAAATATTGATTTTCTTATTTGACTGGGAGAGTCAATTTAAGAAAAAAACATTTTGCATGCAGGAGTTGATTCCCTTCCACTGCCGAAATCTCTACCAACATCAACAACGACACATTCAACTATCATTTTATCAGTCCGATTTTTTTATATCTAAAGTACCAACTTCAAATACTAATGCAGCATAATCATTAATTTAACACATTTAAATGCACAGCAACCAAAAATTGCTTTTATAAAACTGTCACCAAAAATACACTTTGTGCAGTAATATGCGCATAATGCCACTTTAAGAAAATTGAAATCCCCCGCCAACAGAACTGTTGTAAATTTTCAGTCCGAAAAATTGCCTATACATAAAAGGCCATTTGAAATAACAAAAGGTCATAATTAAGTTATAAATGGCAGCTGGCATGCATCATTCACTTATAGATCTATGTCTACATTCATGCCAAGTTTCAACAAAATCTGACAAAAACTAACCAAGGTATGGCTCCGGAAGGCAAAAACGCCTGTATAAAAAAAGCTTCTTCTCTGCTACAGAAGTGACACACTAATCTTAAAGACCCAGGATCACTTTGAATTTACAAATATACTCAAATAAATTTACTGATAGGATAATGATAGAATCATATTCTATTCACTCTAAAACAATGTAACAACATATGCCTTTCTTTTGTATTGAAGTTGTTTCTCTGTGAAAAAGAGTTATCAGAAAGTACTTCCTATTTTCAGCAACATCCTTGAAAAAAAATACTTCACTATATTTCTTACTTATTGATTTAGACAGCAAAGGAATGTTTTCACACAAATAAAGGTCATTTCCACCAGCTAGGACATCTTTCTATGTAAAATAATATCTACTTATAATTGTGCTCCTGGGCCTTTAACAACCAGTACTAAGATGGCACTGGACAGAAAAATTACCTTTATAAAATGGCCATTTTAAAGACGTCAAATGCCATAGCTCTGCTTTATAAATAAATGGGTCCCTTCCGCGGGGGATAAAAACATGTTTAAGTAGAAATTAATGTGTAAGTTCTAGGAATAATAACTCTTAAAATGCCTCTATATAACAAGGGAAATCAAAAGGTTATACACAGTTTGCATGAATTTGGCAACTAACAACTGATGAATGTGAAGATATAATGATACAGCATGATTGTAGACATTTACATAGCACTTCAACAAGGGATACACTGATAGAGGTCAATGTTACATAACAATGTCAAATTACATCATAATTATTCTGATATTCATATACTGTAGATTTTAACTTCACACAGAAGTAGACATTGCCTTGTCCTGTTGAGTTGTTCTTATAATATTGTTGAAAGAAGCACAATTTTATATGTTCAACAAGGTATCTCTGGCAAAAAACATTAGCCATGTGCTACTGTACATGTGTTTCACATTTCACTGGAATGTGTTGTGAGAAGAGACAAAACATGTGATTCATATGAGAAAGCATCTATTCAGTATTTGGCGGCCAGGCAAATATATGAAAAGCATAATATAGACAATAAAAGCACAATTAAAATACAACAAATTTTGTATAAATAAGTATCTGTGTAAAAGATAGAACAAACAAATTTGAAGACTCTACTCCGTAGCACTTTGATGTACAGATGTACAACACATAAAAAATAAACTGTCACCACAATAACAGATTTTTCATTTACAAAATATATAATTCAGTTAAAACAAATGCCAGTTTTTATCACAGTCAAACTATCAAATGCTCCATACAACTTACTTCTCTTTCTTTTTTCTTTAAAACTGTAAAGTCTTCATTTCCTCCCTTCAAAAGTTTCTCATAAAATACAAATACAAAGTAACAAATCCCAAGACACATTCTTATGATTTGTGATTTATACTATGTTCTTCCTATGAGTTAAAACACTAAATTTATATGCTAGCACAAAATGTGCTGTTTTTGCCCATTTTGCCGGTGTTTCAACAGGAGGAAAAACAGAGACTTACGTGCTGTAATAACCAATTTTCATTAATGCACATTACAGGGCCATTATAAACAATGGTCCAGTCCTCAAGTCTTTTGTCAAGAAAGGCATTAACAGTGAAGGGCTTCAAACACTAGTGACATCATAAATATGACGTAAACAACACAGATGTTGTCCTGCGCATTGTTGAGTGTTGTACAAGAAAGAGCGTTTCATTCTCATATTTGTGATTTTTTAGAGCTAGAATAATGGGCTTGGGTACTAACTATCCCTTTGGATTCTGCAGATGTTATAACATCAAAAACTTTTGTTAACCCTACATAAAATTCGCAGGCTTTTTGTATGTAATCCCATTTTCGGAAAGTCTTTTAAATTTCAAAAAAATTTAAATGTAAAAGAATGATTTCTTTAAGTCCTGCATAAAGAAAAAGGTCATCAAAATATATTGATTAATTATATAAATAGTGTTATTGAATACTATCAACTTTCAAGGCATAACAACATTTTTATCACTTAAATGTACTTAGAAGAATTACATTTAAACAGAATACATCTAAATGTAGTGTTCAAAATCTAATTCTGATATATGGTGTTGTTTAGGTGTATTATCCACCCTTGTAACATACATATATATCAGCGTGTAGTTTTGTAATTCGAGTGTCCTTCACGGTGAATTCTAAGTCTACATAGAGCAGCACTATCAGAAGCTGTAAGCTACACTGTGTTTCAACACACATCTTCTCTAGATATTTCTCTTTACACAACGGGTATATGTGACCACATCTTGGTACGTCCTAGGTTGAAATCTCCCTCTCCAGCTGTAGACATCTGTTTCTTGTACTCTATAAGGGCATGCATGCTCAATGGTTGCCAGGTACTGGTGTATGAGTTCTGAAGTGTACCTCGTGTTGGCAAAGGTGCTGAATACCGTAAAGTCGAATCTACAGAAAAATAGTAAAATACATATTACATGAAAATAAATTCAAACAAGAGGGCAAGGATGGCCCTATATCACTCACCTGAGTACAGGTGGACTTGTCTTGTGGATGTGGTCAATTTTGACCCCAGAGGCATGATTTGACCACTAGACAATGTTACAAACCAAACTTTTGAGCTATAGATCTGTGGTTTCGAAGAAGAAGATTTTAAAAGGTTTTCCTTTATTATGTCTATGTAAAACAAGTGACCCCCTAGATGGGACTATTGACCCCAGGGGCATGATTTGAACAAATGTGGTAGAAGTCTAGAAAATACTATATCCCAAATATCTTAGCTCTAGGCCTTGTGGTTTTGGAGAAGATTTTTAAAGTTTTATCCTATCAAAACCTTTGTAAAATCAAGTGACACCCCCGGGCGTGGTTAGTTTAAACCCAGGGGACATGATTTGAGCAGTTTTGTTAGAGGTCCACTAGGCAATACTTAATGCCAAATGCCAAATATGTAAGCTCTAGGCCTTGTGTTCTTGAGTTCTGCATGGAATGTTATTCCTTGAAAAATTTTAGTAGAGCTTCATGCAAGGAACATCCCTGCCAAGTTTCATCAGCATTGGTCTAGTGGTTTCAGATGAGATGTCATTTGAAGCAAAATGTTGACAGACGACGGACAATCATCCATCCTAATTTAAAAGCTCACGCTGGCAAAAGCAGGTGAGCTAATAATTCATTTTGACAAACATAATGCACCTTCAATTGAAGCTATTGTGTTACATGGTGCAAAATAACACATTATTCAACTAATTTTAATGATACTTGCATGATAACTGTATCGTTACATTTAAAAATACAATCCAGGCTGAACAGATGCACATTCATAATGACTTCATTAGCTAAATTTTATTTGGTAAATGGGGAGAAAATCAAGATTTCCATCAAGACTGGCACGTAACGTTTCTACAGCAAACATTTAAACAAGACAGTCCTATATTGCTCATCTAATATTATAGGTCCACCAGGCAATGTTATATGCTAAATATCTAAGTTCTAGGCCTTGTGGTTTCAGACAAGAAAAGTTTTGCTCTATAAGCCTATGTCAAATCAAGTGACCCCCTGGGCGGGGTCAATTTTGGACTGGGGATCATGATTTGAACAATCTTGGCAGAAGTACACAAGACAAAACAGGTCAAATATCTAAGCTCTGGACCTTCCTGTATTTATGAAGAAGATTTTTAAAGATTTTCCTTTCCATTGCCATGGCATTGAGTTCTGCATGGAATGGAATTATTTTAACATCTTTGATTGAGCTTTATGCTAGAAACATCCCTGCCAAGTTTCATCAACATTGGCCCTGTCGTTTTAGAAAAGATATTGTGAAAGGATGTACACTGGACAGTGATCAATCCTAATAAATCATCCTGGCACTTTGTGCTGGGTGAGCTAAAATCAAGAGGGCAAACATGCCATTGTCTCTTAACTGGGTACCATTGGCTATAATACAAGGTCAAGAATCACATCACAGGAACGGTCAATTTTGACCTGGGATCAAGATTTGAATAAAATGCTCAATATACAATGCTACATTCCAAAATTAATATCCTTGAAAAATCTCTGGGGGTTGTGGTTTTAGACAAAAAGATTTTCCTATCAAAACCTATGTAAAATTAAGTGATCCCTCAGGTAGGGTCGTCATGGTTTGAACAATCTTCTCAGAGGTCCACAAAAAAATGCTACATGCCAAATATCTAAGGTCTTTGCCATGTGGTTTCAAAAAAGATTTTCTGATATAAGCCTATGTAAAATGTGACTCTCTTGTCAATTTTGACCTGGGGGTCATGATGTGAACAATCTTGACCAAAGATAATCCATATTCAACCTTGACCTAAATTTCATCAAGGCAGTCATTCTAACCAAATTTCATGAAGTTTCAGTGAAAAATGCAAATTCCATTGCATGCCCAAGATTTTTCTATGACTTGACTGGATGACCTAGTTTTTTTACCTTAGATGATCCATATTAAACTTGACCTATTTTTCATCCAGACAATCATTCTAACAAACATTCATGAAGATCCAATTAAAAATGAAACCTCTATTGAATACACAAAGTTTTTTATAATTTGACCTGGTGACCTAATTTTTAATTCCAGATGACCCATATTCATATTCAACCTAGATTTTATCAAGGCAGTTATTCTGACAAAATTTCATGAAGTTCCATTGAAAAATGCAGAATCTTTTGCATACACAAACGTTTTCTATTATTAGACCGGATGACCCTGTTTTTTACCTAAAATCACCCATTTTCAAACACGAGATGGATTACTCTGACCAAGTTTTATAAAGAGGTCAGTAGGTAAAAGTCAAGGTCAGCCATATTGAACTTAAAATCTACATGCAAAACTGTACACATGGTCCAAAAATTCCACAGATATTGTTCAAAAGCAGAAAGTAGGTCGAGGGCAAAATCGAAATCTGATTGCAAACCAATCCATATCGTTCAAATTTGCTGGATTACAAGAGAAGTAGAGTCTCCAATGTGATTTAGCACAACACAACCAGCTACACGCAAATGATGACCCCACAGATCAACCAACAGCTGTCACATTCCATTTATATGAAATGTTCTCCTAAACAAAAATGGTGGATATAACCTAAGCTATGCTGAACTTCAATACTCACTAGATTTACTGACATCTGGTGTTGCAGACATCATTCCACCAATTGCAGAGTGAGATTTTGAAAAATCACCCATATATGGTCGAGGAATGTGCTTATTTTCACGATCTCCCTTGTATTTCTCAGAAAATTTGCCTTTTACATTTGTATCTTTCTCTGACAGGAATAAATATTTCTGTTTCATCTTGGGTTTCTGTTGTTGGATAAACATGTGTATCATGTCGTCATCCAGAGATTGCGTGACTTGAGGCGGTTTTATTAAATCCTGCTCTTCTATCTCTGCCTCCTCTTGTATTGTGTTTTCATGCGCAGTTTGAGCATTTGGCTGAAGCCATCTTACATACTCTGGTGGAGTGCTGCGCTGTAAAGTTAAAGAAAATCTAGCTGTAAAAATGACAATAAACAAGAAGGGTCTTACCTCCCTAATATTCAAATGCAGTATTCAGTAGCAAATGCAAATATTTATTGCTTTTGTAAATGCTTTACACCAGACTAATACTGAAATCTTGCTACTTGTTATCAGTCTGTCAATAAGTTAAATGGGCTGGCCTTAAACTTAAACAGGCAGAACATCTCACAACATTACCTCCTAGTGGAGTATAGACAAGAGGGCCAAGATGGCCCTATATTGCTCAACGGACTACCATTGGCTATAATACAAGGGGTCATGACTTTAACATAATTCGTAGTGGTCCACTACATAATGCTTAGTAACATTCCAAGTATCTAAAATCTGCCTGTGGGCCTTGTAAAAATTGGCCTAACAAATTAAAAAAAAAAAATTCATTTTTTGGGCCTTAAATTAAAAGAAAACATTCTGGCCCTAAAAAAAAAAAAAAACATTTTGGCCTTGAAAAAAAATTAGGGTTAGCGTTAACGAAAATTAAGGGTTAGGGTTAACGAAAATGGACAATAACTATGCTTAGAATCACTGAACCTGAAAATGCCAACAACATGAACAACTATTCTTGGCAGTGATCATTCATATGAAGTTTGGTTGAAATCACCTTAGCGGTATAAGAAGAGTTGCCCGGACAAACTGATGGCTAGGGTGAGGGTTTACAAAAGAGGCTAATAACTCATATCATTGAAGCAGAAAATGCTGACCATATGCACAACTTCCCTTGGTACCAAACATTTCATTCAAGTTTCAGTAAAATCCATCCAGGCGTGTAAAAGCAGTGACACGTACAAACATTTGTGACAGGCAGACAGACGGACAGCACCAAACCAATATGTCTCCCGCCCACTAGGTGGGAGACATAAAAGTTATGTAAAAAAAAGCACAACATCCATCCCTGTAATGAAAAGTGCCTCCCAACCCTTGAAGGCCTCATTTCTAAACAAATACAGGGCAGGGTGTGGATATAAGAGTGATCATTGAATTATTTGAGCCAATTACAATTGAATTTTGATAACTGGTTCCAAAGAAATAGAATTTTAATGTTTTCATATTGAATAAGAAGAAAATAACAATTAAAGGGCAATAACTCTAAAGATACTAATCCAATCTTGACAAAAGTTGCGTGTGTGTCGTGGCACTATGCTATTGTACACTTATTTTAATTTTCATGAAATTCAGTGGTTCTTGAGTTATGACTCTGGATTGACAAACCGACAGACGGACATTCTTACTAAATGGTACTTAGGTGGCTATGTTACATATTTCTAGTATTCATGTGTGACGGTCTTATTTTAGCCACGTAAGAGAAAATTTTTAGCCAATTGTCCTATGGAATAAATGGAATTTACAATTATTCGTTGTTTGCTATGGACAGTTTAACAATTTAAGTATCTATTTGTAAGAGCGGATGGAAGGACAATGTGAAGACAATATCCCTCCCCCTCAGTTTGACTTCTTTTCAAACAGCTTTTGAGCTGTACATCTTACCTCAAGAGTAATTGACAAATTATTTCACTTACTGAAGTAAGATCATCTTGCCATGACGGAAGATACTGGTCAATTCCTTCACTTCTCTCATGGAACTCTGGTAGTGGGTTATTGAAGGTTAGAACCTCTGTACGGTCTTGATTTGACACAGATGCCCGATACATCAGATCTGATTTATGGCGCATTTTCCGTACTCTTTGCACTCTGCTATTATCTAGAAGTCTGTGCATCTCTGGGAGCTGGAATATGACACAATTTTATGTTTGAAATCATTAAGATGAATGTTTCTAGTTAAGTTATTTATGACATATATTTCTAGAGAAGTTAAAGTGATCAAACTGAGTGAGAAGATGGTAGAACGCTAAAAATAGCAACAGAAAAATCAATGTCAAGAATCAAGAGTTACCAAACAACAATTGAAACAGAAAATAAACTTTCAGTAAAAATCAATACCATAACCAGTATCAGAGCGAAAAGTTTAAAGATTCTAGGCTAGTGAAATTGGTAAATAATGTTATAACAAGAAAGACTAAAAAAAAGACTTGTATTAATCTACTAACAATAGTCTTACCATTGTGAAGTCATCTGTAAAATTGCACTAGTTAAATGAAATTGAAGCATTGCATGCTAGAAGACTTATTTCCTGTCAATGTACAACATAAAATGGGGCAGTCAAAATATCAGTAGAAAAGGGTAATCTGGATTGTCTATATGAGAAATCATAATGCTTGTGGAACTTTTATCCTTTTGTTTCTAACCTTAACTGTAACAGTCATACACTAACTATTAACCAACTGATAAAAGCTATATTACAGTACTAGACATGTTCAACGACTAATTTGTCAGGAAGAAAGATATTATCAGTACTTTATTTAATTTTCAGTAGCTTTTGAAGTTTTTTATCTAGAGAGGAAATAAGGCTTTCTAACACTTGGCCTCCAGCTTAGAGCAAAATAGCAGTGTCTCCGCCTTCATATTCGGAGTTAAAACCATTTGCACTAATTGAACAATGCATTCAATGAAACAGCAACTATCATTGGTTTTTTTCTAGTAGTTCTAAATTCTGAAACCTTATTACATCATAAAAATTAAAGAAATTTTTACAGCATATTCTACTAACATCATCCTGAGTGCAGAACATTCGCTGGACTGGGATACAATTTTTCTTCAGAGACTGGCGGGCAAATGAACCATAGGCATCCTGAAACATAACTAAAAAAACTCAAAATACAAGAAAAGAATAGAAAAGAATAAAAAGAAGTCCATATACAGACCATACTGAGAAGGTCATCTCGTCTAAAAGTTATACCCTCTGACGATGCTTCAAGAGGACATACTGAATTGCAATCAGTGTTGTTTAAGGGGTTGAAAGAATTTCTTGGAAATGTTTGTAAATGTACCTGTGCCAAAAGCAAAGCTTTTCTGATTTTGAAATAAAAAATTGATAGGGGGCTATTTGTTATATGCTCATACTGGTATCATTGCACTGTAAAACAAGATCACAGGTCAAAAGGTCATAATCAAGGTCAGTCATAGGAATTTTGGAAACATGCTAGCATAACTGCATAAAAAGTCCAAATTTCATCTCTCCAGCTTGAAAAACAGTAACAAGGCCCAATGTCAAGGCCAGCAAAGGTCAAACTTGAAATCTGCAATCTAAATTGTACTTAGAGTTCAAATGCCATTGATGTAACTTCAAAAACAAGAAAGTAGGTCAGCAGGTCAAGGCCAGCCAAGGGAAAAGTTTAAGTCTGCAGGCAAAATTTCCCATACAGTCTAAATTTTATTGCTGTAGCTTAAAAAAAGGAAGCAGGTCAGGATGTCAATGTCAAGGCCGACCAAATGTTGTAGTTCAAATCTACAAGCCAAATTTTCATTGATATAGCTTTAAAAACTGAAAGTAGGTCAGAAGGTCAAGGTCAAAGAGAGTCAAAGTCAAAATTGAATAAAAAGTAAATTTGA
This sequence comes from Saxidomus purpurata, assembly GCA_022818135.1. Taxonomy (NCBI): domain Eukaryota; kingdom Metazoa; phylum Mollusca; class Bivalvia; order Venerida; family Veneridae; genus Saxidomus; species Saxidomus purpurata. The sequence goes on along the minus strand of JAFMSR010000011.1, from coordinate 13,261,140 downwards.
ACAATCAGTAAGAAATGCTACAAGCCATCTGTTGAAACAAGAGGACCAAGCTGGTCCTATATCGCTCACCTGACTACTATTTGCAATAATAACAGTTAACAATCACATCATTAGAAGGGCCAATTTTGACCTTATGATCATGATTTTACCTCTACTCATAGAGGTCCACTACACAATGATACATGCCAAATATCTAAGCTGTAACCCTTGTGATTTAAGAGAAGTTGAGCTTCAAATTATTTTCCTACAGAAACCTTTGCACAATCAAATGATCCTCCCATGTTGGACAAATTTTGGCCCAGGGTTCAAGACTTGAATAATCTGTCAGAGGTTCACTAGGTAATGCTACATGCCACAAATAATGTAAGCTCTGGGCATTCCAGTTTTTGAGAAGAAGATTTTAAAAGTTTTTCCTATTTATTGCCATTGCAACCAGAGTTCTGCATGGAATTGAATTCTTTATAGAAAAGAGTTTGGTGAAGTTCAGGCAAGGAACATCACTGCCAAATTTCATTAACATTAGCCAAGTGGTTCCAGAGTAGATGTCATTTAAAGGAAATGGTGGATGGAGGACCTACGATGGACCTCAGAAGATGAGTGATCCTAATACCTCAACTTGTGCTAGGTGAATTAAAAATATTTAAAATCAAAATCTACTTGGGATAATCAGCTGCAAGTAACACAAGATGCCCAGATTTTGCAAGGCAGTACAGAATTCCCTACAGTCATTTAAAGCAACTGTGGAGGAAGCATATACGACAGACATGCATCGATCCTAAAAGCTAATCATGACCACAACATGGTCAGATGAGTTAAAAAGAAACTGCAAGACACTACTGGAGAAGTTCTTAGTATTTCTTACTACAACATTGTTAAAGACAGCATGAAGTTACTATCTATTGTAAGTAAAGACAGATTCCTACAGTTTAACAAACTCTCTCAGCAGTTACTTCCCTTTTATATAGTCGAGGAAAGACTGTTTATAAACTATATGTCGAATAGACTAAACTACCAGACCAAGTTTAAATTGCTATGTAGTTGATGCATAAAATTCTTTAAACTTGCATAATATTATATAATTGATTAGAACTCAATATTAAACAATGGTTTAAGATGTTCACCTGTTATAATGTGCGGGCTATTATAAAAAAAGCCCAAATCTTACTAAATTCTAATTAACTAAGAATATAACCACGTTCAATCATTATTTCAAATACTCTGATTGAAAGAACTCACTGCAAGAATTCTGTATCTTCAACTGCTTCTTCGGAAGAGAAGAAATTCAGAAAGTTTTTAGTTACAGCTGAGAAATAGCCTAACATTAATATCTTTATGTACACTATACAAAAAAATTATGAAAAAATCAAAGGGCTGAAACTCAATGAAAAATTATCTGAGCCCAACAGATATTATTAATAACCATGCAAAACCTTTTCAAATTGATGGGTTAATGCACAAACAGACAGCAGGTAGACCTATAGTCCCATCCAGTGAAATAATAAAAGACTAACAAACTACTAAAAGAGTACATATTAGTATCTATTTAAGGAAATATTCAAGTATGTCATTGAATTTCTTCAACTATAATCATTACACTACATGGCACAATTCAAATTTTGTAAAATTAAATGAACAATAGCTGTCCCTCACAAGTGACAAATGCCCCCGAAAGAGGTGTCTCACAGTCTGTGTCCTCTCCATGTGCTCAGCAATAGTGCCATGTAATTTTAAAATCCTTCAATGCATGACAGAGGTAGGGACATGGTTCTTGCACACAACACATTGTCTTGATGTGCTAGATGTTTGTGCCAAGTTATTACAAAATTCTTCAATGTATGACAAAGTTACAGTCTGGACACAACTATGTGCATATACAGAGGATTCCATTACCTTCAAACTCTAAGTGTGACCTTGACCTTTGCGGTAGGGACGTGGGTCTTGCACAGGACACATCGTCTTGATGTGCTGAACATTTGTGCCAAGTTATTTCAAAAGCTTTCAATGCAATACAAAATTACAGCCTGGGCACAAAAAACATGTAAGGGCAGGCACACAGACAGACAGATGGATGGTGCAATTTTGATATGCCACCCTTTGGGGGCATAAAAATATTTACAATACATTTACATATTGATCATTAGATGCCAATTCTAGGGTATTATGACCCATATTCAAACTCAACCAAAGTTTTATATAAACAATTATTCTGACATACAGAAGACCGACTAAAGGCATATATCATAAACAGTGTTTCAGTTTTTTTTAACCAAACTTACTGAATTTTGTGTAATCTCTCTGTAATGTCACCATGGCAATACATCAGGCACTTATAAACACCTAGTGATGATTTGTATTTAGAAATGATAATCATGACTGAATTACTTTATGCAATAAAATGTACAGAACGGAAATACTTTCTTTAATTGCTAAAACAGGCAGTGAAACATTGTTTCAAGAACCCCCTCCCCCCCACCACCACATAATATTATGAAATAATTTGAGTGCCATTAAATTGGCATCAAATGTCGTCATGCTTCAAAACAAATGTTTTCTCAAGCTATCAAGAGATATTACCTTTAACTCCTCAGGAATAATATCATCTTCTTTTAGCAATCTCTGGTTGGAGTCATGTCTCAGTGTCTGCCACAATGCTTCTGCCCCAGCTCGACCTGTAGTTAAATGTTTCATAGTGAGTGCATTGGAGAAACTATACAACATGACAATGTCATACAGAACTTGACAAAGCCAGACTTAGCTTGTAAATATGAACATAATGTTTAATCAAAATTCAAGAAACACCACACACAACACCATGAAAATATCTTTAAATTGATTGGCCTCATTAAAACTGACCTAAAGACAATGGAAGGAAGTTGTCAGTCTGTGTAAATAAAAATAAAACATTTAAAATAGCAAAGAGCTCAAGATTCTGCAAAGAAGAGGGCCATGAATGCCCTGTATCGCTCACCTGAAGTAACATGACCAGCTCAACATGCTTCTCTAAGGGGTAAAAATTTAAATGTGATCAACGCTAGCTGGGCAAAACAATTTTTAGGCCCACATTTCTAAATAACGTAGTCTCCAAAAGCACAAGGCCCAGAACTTCGATATTTGGTGTGTAACATTGTCTATTGTGGACCTCTACCAAATTTGTTCAAATTATGCCAACATAGTCAACCACTGGGAAACTATTTTCATAGACTTATGTAGGAAAAACATGAAAATATTCTTCAAAACTACAAGGCCTAGAGCTTTCATATTTGGTTTGTAACATTGTCTAATGTACCTCTAACATGCCGGATTTGCTTGCAAGGTCAGAAACATTAAAGCTGTGACACCGAAATAACTAAATGCAGGTTAACAATTCGTTCTAAACAATCAGAAGACATTGCTTTGTGTCTTCAAAGGCTGCCTTTATCAGGAGCTACCTAAATTTTTCATGAGAATTGATATTGTTGTTTGTTAAGATTGAATGGTTTGTAATGTTTTGTAAGTTAAATATTGTGATGTTCTTGAGTTCCTCATGGAAGATTTGGTTGATTTTGCTGCACACGATACCAAATCCCTATCCACTCAGTTTTTATTGCATTTTGTATGTTTTTAAATTCTTTATTTTTGAAACAATCTGTAGGCCCACGCCAGCTGCGCCCCTGGTGATACACATTGGCTATCCAGATGCAAACATTCCCTACGTATAATTATACTAACATGGCTCAAGTCATCTCTCAGTTAGAGGAAGAAGGATAAAAAACATTGTAAATTATGCAATAAACAATGTTTTGCATGGACCAGTAAGTTGTATGTCATCTTCAAACTCAAAGATGTAAAGTTAATGTCCAAGTAGAAAATATTTTAGCTCAACCACACCAATGCAGGGGCAATAGCATCTTTATTCTTTGGACTAAAAAGTGGCTAACATTCTCTGGTGACCATTGTTTTTAATGATTCCGAAATTTTTCATCAATCCTAATAGAGGTGAACGTCTTGTGAAATCATTTCAAAATCAGCTTCACTTATGTATATATTTTTTGTATCATATCTGGTTGTATGTTACTGTGGTACTGTTTTTACATTTTCACAACTATGAGTGTTGTTCAAATTGATACATGACTTAAATATCTAAGCTCTAGACTTTGTGGTTTCGGAGAAGAAGAATTTTAAATATTTTCTATATATGTTGATGTTAAACAAATGACCCCCTGGATGGGGCCAATAATGACAAAGGGACGACGGGCAGTGACAGACAATGGTGATTGGAAAGCTTACCCTGGCACAAAGTGCCAGGTGAGCTCAAACAAATCCTTGACAGAGAAACCTTCTCATTCCTAAAGATGGGGGTCATGATGTAAACAAGTATTCCAAGTTTCACAGCACTATCTCAAAGTCGAAAAATGGTCATAATTCTGACAACATCTTTGACAGAGTTATGTACTCTTGTCTGTTATGGGGTAATGATGGTTAATAATTATTGTAAGTTTTAAAGCAATATCTCTAAAGGTTTTGAAACAAAATGGATAGTATAAAAAACTGAACCAAGGTGTGACACCAACACCCAATGCTAGTGGGTAGGATAGCACCCCATTTCTTTGAAAAGTCAAGCTAAAAAAGCTAGCATGAACTTAATTAAACATGAACTTATGTTTCCATAGATGTACCAAAGTCATCTTTTAAAATCTTTATGCAAATTTTTCTCCACAGTAACACAATCAAGAGAGTGATCAAGTGTTACTCCATTTTTCCACACTGTAACAAGCATTTAATGTAACTTGGGATAAACCTGCACAAAACCTCAAAGGTATAATTTTGAAACAGTGGGTGAGGTCATTCGCAGAACTCACACCTGTATCTGCAGCAATGAGAAATTATTCCTCCACACAAAATTAATGAAACCTATGTTAAGAGACAATTTTCTATTTACATTCAAATAATTACTTAATAGTCTCAGGTTTTCAGCAGGTTACATCCCTATTTCTGTCTAACCACATCACACAGAGCAGCAAAGATATTTTCGCTTTTCAAGTTATTCTAAGACAGGTTCGGTTTCAAAATGGAAAATTTGAGAATAAGTCTCAAGCGTATAAGAAACGTTCAAAGAAATTACTTTTCTGCTGTTGTAGACGAAATATCCATGCTTCAAAAATTCTGTGCATTTTTTCTAGAACTGCTTTAAATAATTAAAGTTTTCCCTGCATGTGACTTTTCAACTCCAATCATTTTTGATGCTGACATTTTAGCTGTTTAATTCCATTTAAGTTCCCCCACTTGCAAATTACAAATCTGCCTCGAAGGCAAGTGAGGAAAGAACAGTTTATTTTCTTAACTATTTTCAGGACAGGGCTGTGGTTACCCTATTTGCCACTGTCCTTTAGAAACATCTAAATTTTTCCATTTCTTAAACTTCAAGCAATGTCTTGCAGTTCTATAAAGCGTTCTGTCTCATATTTTAATGCATAGCTAACTACTGATTTGAAACAGTACGGGTGTTTGTTAAAATGTATGAGCACACTTACAACACTGCTCAAAGGACCAGCCAATTTAAGGAAGAAAACCAAATCATTCAAATTTGAAAGATTCTTATGACAAAATGCACAGAATTTTACAATATAACAAGGTATATATCAAGGTATATATAAGCACACTGGGATCACATTCAATGAAGGTCAAGGTCAAAGGGATCACAGGATTCAAGGTCATAATGTTCATAATACAGTACCGTCTTCATGATCCTGCCAATAATTGTGAAATAGTTGGTCCACTTGAAAAAAAACGAACAACAGAAACATTACATGAGTACTCAAACACAAACATACATACAGAAACTGATAAATAATTATTATACCGTTATATGATAAAATTTGCTAGTTTGCTATACTTTAGGATACTATTGTTCAGCAAAAGATGAAACTAAATCTTAATCAAATATATGTATAAAGTATGGCATCAGCAAAATCCAACATTTGCTTGTTGTTAACCTGAGTTGTTCCAAAGTATTTGTTCTGCATTCTTTCAATGCACTGAAACTTTCATGTAGTCATACATTATTAATGCAAACAATAATTGCATCTGTGAAATTACACCTGAAATATAACCTGGATGCAAGCCTGAGACCTTTGTAAGCAGATGAGTTTCTGAATCAGTCAATTTATTAATATTGCCAACTGTTCAAATCCTTCACTGCTGAACTGTTTAAAGTTAAGTAAGGAGAACAAAACATTTTGTCCTTGACCCTTCACCTGTCACAGTTAAATGACCCCTCAAAAATAGTTTTGACATCTAATAATTAATACAAAAAATTATATTTTGTGTACATGGGTCCATAATAGTAAAACAGTTCCTGCTGCTTCGCTAATCTATTGTTAAACTTATAAAATCCCAAAAGCTATTCAGCCTATGTAAAAGTGTTCATGAAATTAAATTATAAGACTGTTTTACCACACAAAAGGTAGAAGCATGATGGGATAGGTAGTTGATCAATATAGAATTTTCTCTAAGTAAACGACATGTTTCATGTTGTAACATGTAGGAAATCATCCATATATTACGATGTCAATATTATTGCTACAGGAAGCAGAGGATGACTCTTGATTGCTTTCATTTGCACTTTATGAACTTTCATCAAAGAAGGTTTTGAAGATGTCTACAGACTGTACCCAGCCGTGTTAGTAACTGAAACAACTGATCAATAAAATCTCCTCATTGCAGCCTTTGAAACCATTTATACATATATAGAGCTTTCCTTGACACAAAAGTTACCTCCAAAACACCACATTCTCTTAGATAATTGGGTTTGAGTAAAGAAACATGTGCTAATCGGTCAGTGCAATTCTGGGCAATTTTCAGAGCTATGTTGATTAGTTACTTTCTTAGAAATGTACAATTTCAGAGGGAAACAAAAAGAAAGACAGAATCGTCTCATCTGAGCAATCTAGATTTCAAGCCACCCATACAAATAGCTCATCCGGAGTGTTTGGCTCAGATCAGCTAACAAAGGGTAAAAAATTTACCTTATTTCTCTTAAACTTTCAAACAACAAAGAATATTATAACTTTACAAAAGTCACACAGACACTGAAAAGCCTACAGGTAAAGAAATGATTCTTAACAGCAGACACATAATATAATTTAGCTTTTTTGCTAACTCAAGAACCAACCTGTATAACATATCCAGGGGTACAACATGACCAAAACTGTATGGAATTACACTTACTTTCTAAATGGGAAGAAAAAGTTTGCTGTAGAAATGAAGATAAATGGCTTCTGACTTTCTCAGACACACTATAGTCTGATTTAGTCTATATCAGAACCCATCCGTGTTCACTTCTGTGTAATTTTTATTAACATTGCTTCAAAGATGTGGATCCTAGATTTCAGGGGTATAAATAGAACACTAAAACTTCTGATTTGTATTATATTGCTTGAAACACATCTTCATTTTTAAAAATATTTTGTAATCCCATAAAATGTTTCTGGTGCAATTTATTACATAACTTTTTTTGCTGAAATCATTCATTGTAAAATTTGCAACTGAAATCACATGTATCTGTTTTATTGTTGCTATTGTTATGGGCAAGGTTGTAACAATTGCATGGCAGTATAATAATCTCTAAAATAACACTGGGAGCTTGCAGTTTTTATGCAAATATTACTAAAATCTGTCCGCTTTCCTCCCATTTAAACCATACCTAATTCATCATGTTACCAATGATCAATCATCTTGTACATTAATCAAATCTGAATATCTCTAACTTAAAGACAAGTTCAAATACCCACCTCCTTGTCTACGAAGCTTTGGATTTGCTTTTTTCTCATGTGTTTTGTTCTCAATCTTTGGGTGAAGAAAATAGTCGGCTTTCTTTCCATACAGTTTGTAAAGCTGTTGTTCGTGCCATGGAAGAGCTGTGAGAATGATAGAACCACAAGTTGGATAAATGATTGAACAATTTTTATGAAGCTCATATTTACTGATTTGACTGTATCAAGTGTTTGTTGGGGGCATCTCTGTAAAGTTTTAGTCTGATAATTTGCAGTATAGTGAAATTTTGGTGACACATAAAGTAACAAATTAACCAGATAACTGACTTAGTAAACTGTGAAAAGTAACTAATACTGTAAAATACTATAACTTCATTTTTGTATTAGGTCCAAAATGAAATTTCGCACAAAGGAATACTGCAATGTTATAAAATGCATTTCGCACGTGAAAACATACAATAAATAAAACAAACCCTGCTGTGTATTAAAACAGTCAAATATTCAAAAAGACAAGCTTTAGCAGCAGAAAACACATTTTGTTACAATTAGCTAACATAAACGTAATGAATTTAAATTTTATGTGAAATCTTGCTACTAAGTTTTAAGAAGCTAAAAAAAGGACCCGTTTCATTATGCTGTATTTATTGTCCCCTTTTTGGAGAAAGTAAATATACACACATACTTTTATTGCTATATAGGCATTCAGTGAAGATTGAGACCTTCTGCCATTATCATGATGACTAGGACAAAACCTTTGTTCTTCAGAACTATAATATAACATGAAAATACCTTGAAGAGGGGTGGACTCTCTTTGCTCACTCTCTTCATTTTCATCCTCAGAGTCGAGTATATCTGGCGTCGGGGCAACTGCAGGTAATGTCATCTTGAATGGGTTGCTACGACGTCCACCAGGTGTTGTTGGTGACTTTGTCGGGGATGGAGGGATTGAGGTTGGAGATGTAGAAATGCTTGACAAGGCATTTTTAGTCTTGGATTTTGCTGCTTTCTTTTCCTCAGACTGTGCTTTCTTGTCTTCCTCTAAAATTATATTTATAAAAGTTTGAGTGAAAAATACAAGATTTATTTTTTAAAAACTTTGGCTCCCTGGGGAATTGACCCCATAAATAACAAAGTTCGCTATTGTCAAAACGAATTAACCTGATCCTGATCTTTATGAATATCAACTTTGTGAGCATATTGTGCATAATATATCAGTACTTTTGTTGCAATTACCAGTATTCTTAAACTGGCAGTCATACAATTGTTTTGTACTGTTAATAATCATGTTCATGACTATCATAGCTAAGTGGTTAGCATGCAACATTCTTGACTAGAAATATACGGGTTCGAATCATATATATTGATTTCATTTTTTTATATATTTTAGCTGCATGAATGCAGTGCGTAATGCATGAGCATCACTTTGTTTGTGTTTCTGTTTAAAAAATATTAAAAAGTTAAAAAATGAATAAGATGAAATAATACGAGATTCTAGATTAGAAATATCAAAAAACAAGTTCCTGTCCAACAGAGCTATCGACCAGATTGATATTAACCTTCGGTCTGAACGATATTTATCAATTATTTCATAAAGCTTTCCAGGCGCATACCAGTGAAATGGAAACCAAAGATAAGTGTAGATAATAAATTGAACGTGAAATTATGCTAATAGAGTTCAAGAGAATCACGTTAATTTGTCCAGTAATACCAACTGAGCTATCAACCAAATCAATATTATCAATTGGTCTGAAACATATCTAACAATCATTATATAACTTGCCATGTGCATATTCGTAAAATGATAGATGAAGATAAATATAGACAATAGGGCCAAGATGGCCCTATATCGCTCAACATTTAATTCTGAAGTGTGCCAACAAATACTAGCAAACCTGTGAAACTTTCACAGAAGATATTTCCGTTCTACCATTAAGTTATAAACTTATTAGTTTGTCAACCGCTTCCAAAGCTGATGTGTAAATGGGCCAGAAAAGTGGTTCCCACAGTACATTCAGAGTCATAATAGGCAGGTAATTATCAGACAGTTTATTTCATGCAACTAAACATCACTGCCAAGTTTCCCTAGTTGGCCTAGTGGTTTCAGAGGAGATGTCGTTTGAAGCATAATGTTGACTGACGACGGACAATCTGAAAAGCTCACCCTGGCACAAAGTACCAGGTGAGGTAAAAAGACCAAATATTTGGTAGCGCCTGAGAACTGCTATGAATCCAGTAATGTAACATTTTCTGAGGAAAAAGAATCACTTATTGAACTTAAAAACAAAAGTTTGGGGAAAATCACATTATTTGTTGCTGATCTTAAAACCAATTTACCTTCAATTGTATCAAGAGCCTTCAACTCCATGGTAAAAGAACTTCAATTATTCCAATTAAGTCACTGCCTGTACAACATCCTTGGCAGTTACAGCTAGAACTGATCAATAATCTAATGATTTTTTAAATGAATAAAACATGTATTTTCTCAGTGCGATATAGAGTATTTTTATTGCCACTACTTTATTTAGTACAAGAGAAAATAAACCGTTAATCATATTAAGGTAACCAAGATCAATGACTGCCCATACCGCACTACATGTACATTATTAATTCACCCTAATCTAATTCTTTTGATATGGTTTTGGAGACCTAAAGATAAGACGTACTTAATGAATTATAAATCAATCAGTGAATCCATGTAATTGAATATAAATGAAAAAGAAACGTCAGTATCTGTATTTAACTGTACTTTAATGCCATCCTCCACAGTAAACTGCCAACTTTCCCAGATAAAAAGTCAGGTTGGCCGTGGGTCTCAAACCCGTCATCCTCTGCATGAGTGCTCCTTATGACAAGAGCTGTCTCATGACAGCAAGCTCAACTTTTCAAAAGCTTGTCGGTAAAATGAGGTTTTTTGTCTAAGAACAGGTGTAATGTGTAATTGTCTATAAGAATTAAGGTCAAAGATATGAAACTTGTTCAAAGACCTTTGTAAATGTACATTACATGGAAAGCCTTACTCTGGATTCTGTAAGCCAACTGGGACGAGAAGGGGGGGTAATTTCAAAGAAATACATGACCTTGTATATTTGATCATGCATAACTTTGTAATGTTTCAAACTTGATAATGTATAAAATTAAAAAAGCATGACCGCATAATTATTCAATGACATTTAAAATTAAAGTAAGCCATTTCGAGTATTTCCATATAATAGTCTGGTAAAAACTGTGACAAAATTCTAAGTTAAAAAGGGGCATAAATATGTCAAAATAAAAAAACATTGGTGAAGATGTTGATAGTAAACATACATTTTAAGTTTCAAGTCCATACGTTTGATAGTATTCAAGATATTCAACTTTATAAAAATATTTAACAAAAAATTTTAAGTTAAAAAGGGGCATAAATCTAACAAAAATCTAAATAGAGTTATAGGGATTGTTTCCTCAGGTGGAGATGTTGATGGTGGACACATAGTTTGAGTTTCAAGTCAATACCTTTATAAGTATTCAAAATATTTGACTTTATAAAATCTTTTACCAAAAATTCTAAGTTAAAAAGGGGCATAAATCTGTCAAAAATCAAAACAGAGTTATGGGGATTGTTTCCTCTGATGTAAATGTTGATGGTTAACATATATTTTGAGTTTCAAGTCAATACCTTTGATAGTATTCAAGATATTTGTTTTTATAAACATCTATACCAAAAATTCTAAGTTAAAAAGGGGCATAAATCTGTCAAAAATCAAAACAGAGTTATGGGGATTGTTTCCTCTGATGTAAATGTTGATGGTTAACATATATTTTGAGTTTCAAGTCAATACCTTTGATAGTATTCAAGATATTTGTTTTTATAAACATCTATACCAAAAATTCTAAGTTAAAAAGGGGCATAAATCTGTCAAAAACAAAACGCCAACGCCAGGGCGAGTGCAATAGCCTCCTTATTCTTTGAATAGTCGAGCTAAAAAAATTAATTTTGTACTTTACCTAATGATTGCTTGCAGATTTGCTGTAGTTGCTCTTGTTTGGCTTGCTTTTTCGCACGATCTGACTCACGCTTCTGAAAATATACACAAGAAAAACATACTATATTGAGTGGTCTAAAAATAGATTCAAGTAGGTACAGTCAAACTTGTGCTAATCATCACCTGTTACTAGCAGTCACCTGCAAATAATGGCCAGTCTGAATTCCCCAGTCAAAATTTGCTCACAAAGAGGCTGGGAATAGCAGTCACCTGCTGTCCACAGTCAGCGGCTAGTCAAAAAGCATTCAGTCATCAGGTCAGTGATGCAAACAACAGCCACTGAAATTTTTGCAGCTGGCTGAATCACAGCACCTCAAACGATTGGCGCAATAATCAAAGATGGTTTTGATAATTAAACAAAGTGCTAACATTTAATATCCATCTTCACATCTGAAGCAAACATTCATAATTAATCCATTCAAACTGTCCAGTAACTGCCAAAAAACTGCTCTTTTAATTGCTTAATTGTTTATTTGATACAGAACATCTTTGCAGTTTGGAGTCTCACTTTTCGTTGTTTGTGTAACTAAATAATAATCAATTATTTCAGCACATTTAGTGAATTGTTTGATTTATTACAATTAAACCGAATAAAAAGACACTTTAATCTTGTAAATTAGCCGTTGTTGTTTTATTCAGAAATGGCAATAAAATCAAACAAAGGCAAAGGGATGTAATCCCAGACAGCTCAATAGGTAGAGCACGAGACTTGTAATTTCGAGGTTGTGGGTTTGATTCCCAGGGCTGACCGACTAAAATTACTAACAGTCTTTCGGATGAGACTTTAAAACCGAGGTCCCATGTATGGGTGAAAACCTGGCATGATAAAGATGCCTTAGATAACTAAGGTTAATCAAATGATTGTTTCTTGTTTCGAAAAAGTGACTAGGGTCACAGTCTCTGGCTTATTAAAGTGTTTTAAGGTCGATAAACTAAATTCTGCCATTGTACATTCAACACAAAGTCATTTTGCATTTGATTTGTCAAGTGTGACCGTTTGCAGAACATAAAACCATATGCACAAAATTCGGATAAATCATAATTCGGTTAATGCTTATAGCGTGTTTATTTGACAAGTCACTGTCCCAGAAAAGGTGAAGGCAGGCTTTGTTATTCCAAGATGGACTAAGCATACACATTTTGCTGGTACCAATTTTCAGCTTGGTCTACAATGCGGATAAAATGCCTTGTTCAAGGGCACTGACACAGACTGTAATGTAAATATGATGATGAAACTTGATAAACTACCACAACTGCCCACACCTCCGAACAAAGGTCATCTGTGCACAACTGCCATTTTCATGGTTTCCCTTGACCGGCCATTATTCACAAGTTTGACTGTACTATGTTTGACATGAATTCTGAGTGGCAGTTATTATGATCTATCTACCCAAACAGACTAAAGTGCACTATCTTCCTGAAGTAAGATCTGATGATGGCCCATTTTGAATAACCAGATTTCCAATATATAGTTATTTATATCTCAGCCAATCAGAGAACTTGTGGCTGATCTTTCAGTTACAAAGTGCTGCCTTCTTCGTGTGAGTGTACCTAGTTTACATACTACAGTAGGGCCACCATGCTTGCATTGTAGAAAAAAGCAACACATGACAGGCACTTTTGCATTCCACCTAAATATATCTTACTTTTTTAGGATTCCATCATTCTAAGCTTGTGTTTCTGGAAATATAGACTCGAAAGCAAAGCTCTGATTGGATGGCGGAAAAGATGTTTGAATGTCATTGTCTATTGGTCGTCCTCAGATCCTCAAAGCATAGCATTAATTTAGGAGATCATCTCAATTAGATTGCCATCAAACCTACCCAAGATCGCTTCACTTGCAGAAAGTTAGACTCTCTGCGTAGTGAACTGTGATATACCTAGTTTGAGTAATCTTATAAATTATCCTTTATTGAGAATCATAATACCATGTTATCATGATATAACTGACAATTTTGACTTTATTGGAGGGGAAAAAATTGTTTTGTTTTTTTCATAAGTATTTAAATTAATGCAATAAAATTATTGGATCACCACTGAACTAGAGACTTCAGCCAAAGGAAATAGTTTGGTTATCATATTCTGTTGCAAACCCATTTTAAATCTTGATTGTATAATTTAACTACAATACATTCAAAATTTGAATAAGAAAATTCATCTCTGAAAATTCTTCAGACACAATAATCCTGGTTTAAGATCTGTAAAAAAAGATGAAAATATGTAATTGTTTCTTAGTCAAGGGCATTAACTCTGCTCTATTGAGGGCCATCAATTACATAACATGCAAGGTACAACAGCTTCACACTGCTGATTTAACAGAATTGTCGTTAGCACTTTAAGACTGTATACTTAGTATTGTATAGTCCATAGGACTTCAAAAAAAGCTTCATTTATACCTTTCATAAATGACAGTAATTTGAAACTCTATATTTCAATGAACAAAACTTACTCAAAGAACAAAACTGTAAATGTCAATTAACATTCACAGAATACAAAACACAGACAAAGCAAATTGAAGAAATAGATCTCAAAACAATACTATCATACAAAATACCCATGGTTCATTTCATGAAAATTTAAACTTTACAGAAATTTTCATAGACAAAAGATAAGACAGAGATAACTAGATAACTGTAAAAAGTAAAATAAAAACTAGCTCACAAGTACTGTAATACAAACCATGGCAAAAAATTCCTCTTTATTTCCATTTAGTTACACATGAAAACTATACACATACTGGTTTTTGTTTCCAACTATTCAGCTAATCAAACAAAGCAGATTGGTAACACAGATTTACATTGTAAATGAACATATACTTTGTATACTAGAGGCATACAAACTTAAAACTTGAATCAAAGTTTTGCCTTTAACAGATTTTAAAGCAATACTTGAACTATTCTTTAAGCAAACTAAACTTAGTGGTCATAGAGTTAATAAAACTTTACGACTTGAAATATTTGTTTAGATCGAGAGATATATATGATAAAAATACAACTTATGGGAGGGAGCATTCAAATAATGCTAAAATCAAGCATACTTTGATAATTGGACTGGAGGAGAATTTGGGAGGCTGATCCGGACCTGGTCCATTCCAAACTGTAGATGTGCTTTGTGTCAGTGAGCCTGTTTTAGTAATATGTGTGTCAATATATATGTAACTTGTAACCCTAATTCTGTATTTTAAACCTAATTTGCTTCAGTCGAAGATTTAACTCTTTGTGCTCTCTTTTATGCATGTGCTCTGCTGATACTTTTAGTTTTAATTGTTTTATTTTTAGCTTTATATGTCTACTGATATTGTATTTGTAAATGTGCTCTGTTTTTTAAACCTTAGGAAAACAAGCTGTGAGGAGGCTGCTGATCAGTGCTTCACAAATCTAATTTTAGGGGATAAAAATATATTATAAGTGTTTTAGTTTGTTTTTCCTAGAGGGTCACACTCTTGTGCTCATATTGCTATCAGTTGCTTATTTTTTTTCTTCTTATGACAGTTTTTAGGCCTTCAGACAGGATCAGCAGCTTCCCCACAGCCTTTTCCATCCTATCAATGTGCTAAAAGTGTTTTGTTTTGTACATATGTTAGTGCTGTAATTTTAAACTGTTTTACAAGATATCCAACTTTCTAGTCTTAGTTTTCCATATCTGATCTTCATTGTTTATAATTACATTTATATTTTCAAGTTTTCAATAATTTTAATACAGCATTTATTTTCTGAACTTTAATTGTGTTCCATTAGATATTGGAAACTTTAAGTTTAAATTCATTATTGGTGTTCCAATAGAGTAAACAATTTTCCGTTGATAGAAATAAAAGTAAATAATAAAATATTGAAAATAAGTGATGTTCTAGGACCTGCACACAGAGTAACAAAACATCTAGTAACATGAAAAAATACTTCAAACAATTCTTTATTCCATTAGAATGAATGTGTAAATAACTCAATACTATCCCCTGAAGACTTTAGTGAAGTTGTAAATCAATCCTATCCGTGGTATTCAATATCAAATATGTTCGCAACTTGCACACAAAACTACAATATGTTTGCAACTTGCACACAAAACTACAATATGATAGCAACTTGCCACAAACTACAATATGATAGCAACTTGCACAAAACTACAATATGTTGGCAATTGCACAAAACTACAATTATTTGGCAACTTACACAAACTACAATATGTTCGCAACTTGCACAAAAAAATATGTTCGCAACTTGCACACAAAACTACAATATGTTTGCAACTTGCACACAAAACTACAATATGTTCGCAACTTGCACACAAAACTTAACAATATGTTCGCCATGATGTCATTATTCGCCACTATGTTCAATATTTCTTGTAATAAGAGTTATAAAACTTGATTGCCTTTGAAGACTTTATTGAATTCTCAGATCAATCCATCTGTGGTCACTAAGAATACATGTATGTCTACTGTGAGTGCTAGGCAGTAGTTTGTAAAACTTCAACATAATTCTTTTTACCTAACAAGGGCCATAATTTGCATAAAACTGCAATAAACCAATATCAATTTTCCTTCATTGTTTGATACCCATGAAGATCACATGCGGCTACTAAGATAATTATGTACTTCATAGTAGCTTACCTATAAAACTTGAACTAAATTTTCGCAGTCAAACAAGGGCGTTAATTTGCATTAAATTCAGTAAAAGGATACAAAATTTATTTGATGATTTCATAATAGTAACACTTTGTAACCATGCTGATGCAACTTGTGTTTTCAATGAATGGGTAAGAGTGCTGTTCTTTATTCCCAACAGCTAAGCAAGCTTTAACTTAACCCCTCCTTAGTAACCCATCAACAACAGGAAAACAGAAAACAGAAAACATTTAGCCAGAAAGTGCTACATCAAAAAAGACAGGAGTTTTGTAAAGCTTGCTCCACTGATATAGGCAGCTACACTGAACTCTCAATCTATGTTGATAACAATCTAATTTCAATGAAACTGTCATAGCACATGTTGAAACATGTTTTTCACATATAAAAGCAAGGAAATAGCAGAGCAATAATCAATTCCTGGGTCCCATTCTGGGCAAAATATGGACTGAAACCAATAAATAATGCAGGTGAGTAAAATGTACAAAGAATCTGCTTGCAGTTGTAATGTGAGAGGCTGGAATAAATGGATTTGGATTTTTGTGTCTTCTATGCTTGCTTCCTACAGTGCTACAGGTCTGACAAAGGGAGTTGATCAGCAATCTGTCTCTTTACTACAAACTTTCAAATCTGCTGATGATATCTTGATGATTTGTCATACAGGAAATCTGATTTCAAATGGTGCTAGAACCTATAAAATCTTATCACCATAGAAAACCAGGTATCCTGTTACGACTGTAATAAACATGCTGTGTATACCAGTATTACACTCCATCTGTGAGATGTCCCAATTCTCTAAACATGCTGTGTATACCAGTATTACACTCCATCTGTGAGATGTCCCAATTCTCTAAACATGCTGCATTTACCTCATCAGATTCTGTGAGATGTCCCAATTCTGTAAATATGCTGCATTTACCTCATCAGATTCTGTGAGATGTCCCAATTCTCTAAACATGCTGCATTTACCTCATCAGATTCTGTGAGATGTCCCAATTCTCTAAACATGCTGCATTTACCTCATCAGATTCTGTGAGATGTCCCAATTCTGTAAATATGCTGCATTTACCTCATCAGATTCTGTGAGATGTCCCAATGCTGTAAATATGCTGCATTTACCTCATCAGATTCTGTGAGATGTCCCAATTCTGTAAATATGCTGCATTTACCTCATCAGATTCTGTGAGATGTCCCAATTCTGTAAATATGCTGCATTTACCTCATCAGATTCTGTGAGATGTCCCAATTCTGTAAATATGCTGCATTTACCTCATCAGATTCTGTGAGATGTCCCAATTCTCTAAACATGCTGCATTTACCTCATCAGATTCTGTGAGATGTCCCAATTCTGTAAACATGCTGCATTTACCTCATCAGATTCTGTGAGATGTCCCAATTCTGTAAATATGCTGCTTTACCTCATCAGATTCTGTGAGATGTCCCAATTCTGTAAACATGCTGCATTTCCTCATCAGATTCTGTGAGATGTCCCAATTCTGTAAACATGCTGCATTTCCTCATCGATTCTGTGAGATGTCCCAATTCTGTAAACATGCTGCATTTACCTCATCAGATTCTGCGAGATGTCCCAATTCTGTAAACATGCTGCATTTACCTCATCAGATTCTGTGAGATGTCCCAATTCTGTAAACATGCTGCATTTACCTCATCAGATTCTGTGAGATGTCCCAATTCTGTAAACATGCTGCATTTACCTCATCAGATTCTGTGAGATGTCCCAGTTCTGTAAACATGCTGCATTTACCTCATCACATTATGTGAGACGTCCCAATTCTATAAACATGCTGTGTTTACCTCATCAGTTTCTGTGACATGTCCCAATTTTGTAAACATGCTGTGTTTACCTCATCAGTTTCTGTGAGATGTCCCAATTCTGTACAATGTCTTGCCCTGTAAATGAACTTCTCTCCAAAGAAAACCTGGGTTTCTTGATTCTTCTGTTTACCAGGATGTTTTCAGAAGATTTTTTAAATAGTCCCATCAATGAAGAGAACCAGAATTTCTGATATGTTTCCCAGGAAACCAAGATTACCCCAATAAAACATGTAGAAATTTATGTCTTCTTGTCCTTCACTGCTAACAATATTAAGACTGCAAAGTTGCTCAGTATTTGCTTCCTGTGGAAAAATTGTGTAACAGCAGGTTATTAAAATGCATCTTTTATCAATTAGCGTTTTGAAAACTTCAACCTGTCCAACCTATCTTCCAAAAGAATACAGACTCCAGCATGAAAGTTACACCACCAAAGCATAGTCAATTCAATCATATTTGGGATTCAACTGGATTTATGTAAAATCTAGATATAGTACCATCATACAATTCGTGCATGTGAATACATTGACAGACAATTTATCGACACAACAATTCACCAACAGCACTGGAAAGTCAGTGATTGTAAAACACAACAGTTGCTAGTTGCTAGGGATCTCAATGGTTGCTAAGGAAGTCACTGGTTGCAAGAAGATGATGCTAAAGGTTGCTTAGGTAGTCACTTATTGCTAGAGGGACGTCACTGTTTGCTAGGGGAAGTCATTGGTTACTAGGGGACTAAACTGTTGCAAAGGAAGTCAATGGTTACTAAAAAAAAGTCACTTGTTGCTAGGGGAAGTCATTGGTTGCTAAGTAAGTCACTGGTTGCTAAGGAAATCACTGGTTGCTAGGGAACAAAATTGTTGCCAAAGATGTCACTTTTTGCTATAGAAAGTCACTGATGACTAAGGAAGTCACTGGTTGCTAGGTGAAGTCACTGGTTGCTAAGAGTCACTTGTTTCAAGGGGAAGTCACTGGCTGCTTAGGGTAGTCACTGCTTACTAAGGAAGTCACTGGCTACTTGATAAGTTGCTGATTTGAACAATCGTGGTAGAGATCGACTTACAATACTACATGCTAAATATCTAAGCTCTAAGCCTTCCTTTTCTTGAGTCATTCAAGAAGTTATCTAAAGTTTTTCCCTTTCAATTGCCATGGGAACAAGAGCTCTGCATGAAATAAAATCATTTGAACAAGTATGATAGGGCTTCATGCAAGTTTCATCAACATTGGCTTAGTGGTTTCAGAGAAGATGTTGTTTAAAAGAAAAATGTGAATGGACGAAGTACAACACTTTGTGCCGGGTGAGCTAAAAACAACCCATTTACACATACAATGGATTATTTTTTTTCAATAATAATTTATACTTCTCCAGAAATTAACTATCATTGAAAAAGAAATACTTATGCAAGATAGGAAATAGCATTTTTATAACCTTAACAATGATTTCAACATACTATTTAAAAAATTACAAACTGTCTGGTGTGTTCCCTCACATGTGCATTTCAGGACTAAAATTTAAGTGCTCCCTCATTGATTGCTCCATATGTCAGTGTGAAATCTACCATGTCAATGCTGAACAGAAATGCATGTACCATAGCATCCAATTACAAATCAATAATCAATGAAAGCACCATAGATCATGAATTTCCTTGAGCAACAATACTGCTCTGTGTGTCTTTTTCAAACTAGGCTCTGCTCTGGAATCTGAAGTTTCTTAGTAGGTCACTTGACTTTTACTCAACAATATACAACAAACTCATGTAATGGTAGATTTTAGTCTGTATGATTGATATTTACAGTTTACTAGTCAAGTGACTTCAGGAAACATGTTTGACTTCAGTCTTTAAAAGACAGGCAAACAATTCCTTCTTCAAAAATGTTGAGCTTAACAATTATGAGCCAAACAGTTGAGTACAGTGTGATTTCTGGGTCAAATGTATTTTTGTATAATTTTAAAATAAACTGCTCCTGTGTGGACGTAAGTTGGCTTAATAACTTGAAATATTGGTCAACATTTTAAAACCATCATTTATCACACGATGAGTGGTCACACAGAAAGAAAGGGCACAAGATGTCTCTTCTTTAGGGTCTCTGGTTCCTCCAGCTTTGGTCACATTTTTTTTATTGACTTTTGCTTACAGAAATTAAACTTAGCTGGATAAGTTTCTCAGTGTAAATAAAACATAAACAGCATATTTCTCATCAAATACAATGACTAAATAATGTAAATGGTGTTTTACTGTACATACTTAACTTACAGGTGACATTTTACCATAATACTACCAGAAACTGGTGCTAATTTGAAGATGCACCTTTGTGCAATATATCAAACTGCTTAATTCCTTATTGTTTTGGATGTAATAACTAAATTAGTGCTTGAGATGTACCTCTACCCTAAAATGATCCAAGTTTTTATTGTTTTAATTTTCATGAATTTGATGATTTCACAAAAACAGTGAATATTAGTCACATGCGAAAACAATCTGATAATTACGCTATTAAGTCTATATAAAACAAGTGACCCCCATGCAGAGCCATTCATTGACCCAAGGGGCAAGATTTGAACAAACTTGGTAGAGATCCAGTAGACAATGTTCAACACACTAAATATCCAAGCTCTATATACCTTGTGGTTTTGTTGAAGAAGAATTTCAAGGTTTTTCTCATTTTTATCTATGTAAAAGCAGGGTGTGGTCTGTTTTGGCCCTAGGGGTATGATCTGAATAAACTTGGTAGAGGTCCACTAAACAATGCTACATACCAAATATCAAAGCTCTTGATTATGGTGGTTTTGGAGAAGAAGACTTTTGAAGTTTTTGTAATATAAACCTTAATGTTAAAAAATCAGACCCGTCCCTCGCACCTCCCCCACCTTCTACTTTGTGCTAGGTAACCTAAAACTGGTGGAGACCTTTTTTTCCTTGAGAAAGCTTTTCATTCAACAGCATTCTATTTTTAGCTTATAATATAAATGCCCTACTTCCTTTTGCCTGGAAGGTTTCCAAAAAGAAAAATATGGCAGGGAGAAATAACAATATTGATTAATCTTCAGTTATTCCTGAGTGATCCTGGAGAATGGCAATATGAACAAATTACAGAGATATTTCCTATTCGGGGAAAATATAAATAGACAGTACTTACAAGACTAATATTGGACACTCTGCCACACAGTTCATAAAGGGTAAGTAGTACCTTAGCACAAGGTGAAACAACAAGAGGTAAAACTGGTCCAAATGTGGAAATGATTTGCGTGGGTCACTATGGCATGAAATACTGTAGTACTGTAAAGTACTGTAGTACTCCATAATATGTAGAATTATGAAGTATTCTAAATTATTGTAATGCAGTACATGGTACTATGTACATGTATATTTAAGGATGTTTCTTATCTTAATAGTAGAAACCCCTGGTTTGCATCTGACTGGAACCAGTTCCTGTTTCTTTAGGAAAGGAACATTTATGCAAGGATGCTACAGAGCAAGTTTGGTGACATTCCATCCACTGGTTCATGAGAAGACATATAAAGGTTTCTTTTCTATTTTTAGTAAAACAGGTTGCTGTTTGCACTGCACCAGAACCATTTCCTAATTTTTGAAAGGGGAAAAATGCAAGAATTGCTACAGAGCAAGTCTGATGACAATCCATTCATTGGTGAATGAGAAGAAGCCATTTACAGGTTTTTCTATTTTTAGTAACAGCTGCCACTGTGTGCAATGGACTGGAAACATTTCCTATTTTTTAAAAGGGGTCAATGCAAGGATGCTACAGGGCAAGTTTGGGTATGAATATGTGAATCAAATTTGCAGATATAGATGGAAACTAATGTTAATCATACTGAAGAACAAGCCAGTATCCCTGTAAAGTGACCTTTGTTGAACAAAACTATCCCTGTAAAGTGACCTTGACCTTGAAGGCAGTTGCCTGTATGACATAATCAGGTTACAAGAAGTTACAGAGTAGACACAAAACATTGCTATACAGCCCTGTGTTTCCCTATGTTTAACAGTCACCTCAGAGGAAAAGCCAACTTAACAGTGTGGTATGGAAGTAGTTTTTACTTGACAGGAAGTTGTCATAATTTAGGTCATCACCGATGCAGACGGACTAATTTAGGTCATCACCGATGCAGACGGACTAGATAATCCCTTTAATTTCATAAAATACTGGCATGTTATTGAATGGAATAAACAGTTGTTAGTGAAAATAGGTAATTTTACATCAGTTTGTGTATTTTTTATACTAAATTTTCATTGATGCGCACCATACTTGTCATTTTCTTTTGAGTGCAATGCCGGGTCTTGTTTACTATAGAAGCAGGCTTTCCTAATTGGAAAACGCATCAGAAACTCATCATAGCACAAAACAGAAACTAGCTTTGGAACAGGTGACGCTCGAGAACGGGGGACGCAACGATACAGTAAACTCCCTGAAAATCAGACTCTCAGAAAACCAGAATCCTCAGAAAATTGACAATTAAATTTGACGTCCCGTAATTACTTATTCTAAATTCATTGTATAAAATTCAGAGAATACTGGACTCTCAGAATTCCGGATTCTGGACGGCTTTTTGCTGTTTCTGAAAGATTTTGTTTTACCAGTTATCAGTCGCACATGTAATCTTTAAGACATGAAAAATATGTCAAGGTGTGAAAGTAAAATTCCCTGACTACCATTTAAAATGAATAATTACACAATTACATAACTCATTTAAAAACTGCCACAACTTTTGATCTTTTGTCCGGCTTTCAGGGAGTTTACTGTACATGTATTCCCCTTACACTTTAAAACAAAGACTTGTTGCTTGATATATCACTAATCAAACACCACTTTGAACTGGAATTATGGCCTTTTTATAGTAGGCTGTCTAATCGAAACATTGATTACAAAGCACTTTTCCAATCCAAAATATTTCTTCAAACTGACAATTTAACTGCATCTAGATGTGCAAGGAGCTTATGTGTCTGATGGCTGTGAGTAGGGGGGTAGGGGTGCATGGGGTGGGGATATACCTTGAGACAATCACTTTCAATAAACAATAGTTTGAGACTTTTAAATTGCTCTCAGTTAAAGAGTGTGCCCCTTTAAATGGAATGATTTCAACTTAAAATTTCACAAATGCAACTATATTTTGCAATTCATATTGTGTATTTCTGCAATTTAAGCAAGTACAATTTTGATACAAAATAAATTTGAACAAAAATTGCACAAATTAACCACCATTACTGCGTGCTCTAATAATTTCAGCTCAATACCCTGAATGCTACACAAAAATAGTAATTTGATGATCATCTGTAATTCTCTATGTCAATACAATTGTATGAGTAATTATTTACACCAAAGGATTTTTTCCGATAAACTACACTGATAGCGCTGGTCATTCAAGCTATGTACAATATGAATAGACTTGTCATGCAAGTATTATTCTTGCACGTACAACAAACTGGAAGTTAAAAGTTGACCCAGCACTCCAATGTAAGCATGAAATATGAATGGGACACATGTTCAATAATCACTAATGCTGTAATGAATTACAAACTATAATGTACAGTAATTAGGTACATTCTTATTTGTCTTGCAGAGTGGAAAAATCGACAAAATGTGAATTATAAATAGGTCTTCCAATAATTGAATGTAAAGCAATCAATTATTGACAAAGTATTGGAGTATTTGCACAGAACAACTTAAATAGAAACAAATGCATAAAATATTAAGGAGCAAATGCTTGCTCAAAATTTTATACATCTTCTTGCACAAGGTAGCACTTACAACTACTGATACAGTTACACTTCATTAACTCCAGCATCAATAACTTGAGGACCCAGGATAACTCAAGATTATCTTGTGGGTCAGGTTCATTACCATAGATAACTCCAGCATCCAGCATTGGTAACTCAATAACTTGTGGAACACCTGGGGTCCTGCTGGTTTTTTTTTGGCAACTCAAAGTTGCTGATTAATTAACAGGAGGGCAATGATGACCCTGTACTGCTCTATTGGGTGACATTGCTTATCAAGTAAAACATTCTGATATATTGGATGGAAAATGTGACCTTTAATGTGTTTACAAGTTTTTTCTTTTATTTGCAAAGGTGACTTAGTTCTTAACCCCAAATTACCCAGTTTCAAAATAATTTTCACCCACATTGGGTATCAAATGTGACTTCTAGAATGTTAAAAAGGTTTTCCTTTGATTTGACTTGGTGACCTAGTTTTTGACTCCATGTAACTCAGTTACAAACCTGGCCTAGGGATCATCGAAACAATCATTTGACCAATTTTCATGATGATTGGGGATCAAATGTGGCCCCTATAAAGTTAACAAGGTTTTCATAGACACCCTACTTATCTTCGAGGTCCATATGGATCATCGAAATGTGTAGCCTTGTAAAATAAAGATATTACTATTCTTTTGATTTGCCACAGTGACCTTGTGTTTGACCTGATATGACCCATTTTGGAACTTGACCTAGATTTTATAAAGACACCCATTCTGACAAAGCTCCATGACAATCTAATGAAAAATGCAGACAAGATTTGACCTGGTGGCTTAGTTTTTCTTCTGAGATGACCCATTTTTTTAACTCAGTCTAGACTGATTCCGACAAAGTTTCATGAAGATCAAATGAAAAATGCAGCCTCTATTGCATACACAAAGTTTTGTATGATATGACCTGGTGATCTAGTTTTTGATCAAGGATGACTGATTTTCTAACTCGACCTAGATTTCATCAAGGCACTCATTCTGATAAAGTTTCACAAAGATCCAATGAAAAATGCAAACAAGCTTTTTCTATGATTTGACCCAATAACCTAGTTTTTATCTGAGATGCCACACTTTCAAATTTGACCTAGATATCATCAAGACACTCATTCTGACAAAGTTTTATGTAGGGCCAATGAAAAATGCAGCCTCTATAGTGCAAACCTTAGTTTTCCTATGATTTGACCTGGTGGATTAGTTTTTGATATCATCCTTAACTAATATGACCAATTTTTATAAAGTTCCAGTGAAAATGTAGTTGTTAAGTGTGAACAGACGACAAATGATCACAATAGCTCACAAGCACAAACTGAAGTCATTCTGATCAAGTATATCATCAAGAAGTACTGAAGTCATTCTGAAGATGTATACAAGCAGGAGGTACTGAAGTCATTCTAAATCACTGAAGTCATTCTGAAAATGTATACCATCAAGTGGCATTGAAATCATTCTGAAGATGTATACCATCAAGTTACACTGAAGACAATCTGAAGATGTATACCATCAAGGGCACGAGCACGAAGATGTATACCACACGTGGCACTCAAGTCATTCTGAAGATGTATACCAGCAGGCACGAAGTCTCTGAAGATGTATACCAGCAAGTGGAACTGAAGTAATTCTGACGATGATACCAGCCTGAAGTCTCTGAAGATGTATACCAGCAAGAGGAACTGAGTAATTCTGAAGATGTATACATCAAGTGGCACTGAAGTCATTCTGAAGATGTATACCGCGGGAACTGAAGCTCTGACGTGTATACCATCATTAGAGTTTCTGAAGATGTATACCGCCCCCCCCCCCCCCCCCCCCCCCCCCCCCCCCCCCCCCCCCCCCCCATTACGGTCTTCTGAAGATGTAACCATCTTCGAGCATTTGACGAGTAACCATCATTACTGAAGTTCCCCCCCCCCCCCCCCCCCCCCCCCCCCCCCCCCCCCCCCCCCCCCCCCCCTCTGAGATGTTACCATACGAGCATTCTGAGAGTATACCAGCATTACGAAGTCTTCTGACGATGTATACCACTTACTGAAGTCGATTCTGCCTTTCCCCCCCCCCCCACACCCCCCCCCCGATGTATACCAGCATTACTGAAGTCATTCTGAAGATGTATACCAGCAAGAGGAACTGAAGTCATTCTGAGGATGTATACCATCAAGTGGCACTGAAGTCATTCTGAAGATGTATACCAGCAGAGGACGAGTATTCTTACCATGTATACCACCAAGTGGCCACTGAAGTCATTCTGAAGATGTATACCAGCGGGTGAGTATTCTGAGGATGTATACCATCAAGTGGCACTGAAGTCATTCTGAAGATGTATACCAGCAAGAGGAACTGAAGTAATTCTGAAGATGTATACCATCAAGTGGCACTGAAGTCATTCTGAAGATGTATACCAGCAAGGATCTTTATTATACAGCATTACTGAAGTCATTCTGAAGATGTATACCAGCAAGTGGAACTGAAGTAATTCTGACGATGTATACCAGCATTACTGAAGTCATTCTGAAGATGTATACCAGCAAGAGGAACTGAAGTCATTCTGAGGATGTATACCAACCAACTGAAGTCATTCTGAAGATGTATACCAGCAAGAGGAACTGAAGTCATTCTGAAGATGTATACCAGCAAGAGGAACTGAAGTCATTCTGAAGATGTATACCAGCAAGAGGAACTGAAGTCATTCTGAAGATGTATACAGCAAGAGGAACTGAAGTTCTGAGATGACCATCAGGTGGCATGAAGTCATTCTGAAGATGTATACCAGCAAGAGGAACTGAAGTCATTCTGAAGATGTATACCAGCAAGGGAACTGAAGTCATTTGAATGTATCCACCGCGAATGTATACCAGCAAGAGGAACTGAAGTCATTCTGAAGATGTATACCATCAAGTGGCACTGAAGTCATTCTGAAGATGTATATCACCAAGTGACACTGAAGATAATCTGAAGAAGCATGCCATCAAGAGGCACTGATTTCAAATGGTGCTAGAAACTAAGATATTAATCGACTCTACCCACCACAAGAAGTCAGTGCTCTTAATTGCTAATCTTTTTTTGCAGTAACCTCCCTAAGTCCTTTAGATCAACCTGCCTAGAGTGCTGGTTGTTATAGAAAATACATCTCTTCCAAGTGATCTGCGCTTTTTTCAATATGGAAATCAAAAATACCTGTAGAGTTGGGGAACCGATGCTTGCGGTATTTTGAATGTACATCGGCTTTTCAGAAAAACCTCACCGTTTGATGCGTCTGGGTGAAAACATGATGTCATTGTCATCACGTGACTACTTCCTTTTGGAGCTATTGACACAGCACATTTCAAAACTTGAAATTTCGCCCCTATGGGAACCATCATTGCTTGTCACATGTGATATCTGACAACCTACAGGTGGGAAACAGGTTTTAGAGCCTATAGAAATAAACATTTGAATTATAATACTTTTAATTGTGCACATTTTTATTTATAAGGTCTATTTTGTACAAAATTGTCTTGCAGCAACAGAATTATTAACTTCACCAACTACAATTTACAAACCAAAATGACTTAGTACTCAAAAATAAGACATGCTTGTAGTTCTGTAAGTGTACCAATGGTGTTATGATTTATTATTCTGGTAATGTTATTCTACCCTGCACCTCAGACATAGCCATTTCATCTTAGTGACAATGCTAAGATCAACATGATCTTTTACTACTCGTAGTGTAGTCAGGTATCACATTCATTACATCCACAAACCCAATAGAAAAGTATTTGTTATTTGTGACAATAGCCTGTAAAATGAATATCATGCATAGCCATATATATTTGTTTCAGAGCCCTATAATTTTTTTATCTGTTCTTTTGTAAACAGCCCTTTTTTATACCACATACATAGGGATACCCCAAGCATAGGTTCTGCCACTCTAGTACTTTTACAAAGCATCTGTGTCATCCAAGTTGTAGTAAACTATGTAAATCAATCAAGCTTATCCTTCTTCCATGCTTAAACATTATCATCAGACATGCTCCCATTTCATTTCAATAATACATCTAAGCATCATGAGTATGAACACTATTCCACCTTTTATTTCAAATATCTACATATTTAGACATTTTCTTTTGCTGACTCTGGTCATACCTGTCAAAAAATAAAATTACAGCCAGAACACGATTATGGGGACCCTAAACTTATTTGACAAATATCCACCTATTATAACTTCCTGGATGCTAACTTCACCTAAACGACAATACCTTGATTAGTTATCTAACTTTTGCATAGATCAGCGTTATTTTTTGGGTAATTCTCATCAGGTGTCTAGAGAGGTCAATTGTTGCATATAACAACTTGCTGTAACAGATTATGTATTACAATCTGCTGTGACAGATCATGTATTACAACTTGCTGTAACAGATCATGTATTACAATCTGCTGTGACAGATCATGTATTACAATTTGCTGTGACAGATCATGTATTACAACTTGCTGTAACAGATCATGTATTACAATCTGCTGTAACAGATCATGTATTACAACTTCCTGTGAGAGATCATGTATTACAATTTGCTGTGGCAGATCATGTATTACAACTTGCTGTCAGAGATCATGTATTACAATCTGCTGTAACAGATCATGTATTACAACTTGCTGTGACAGATCATGTATTACAACTTGCTGTGACAGATCATATATTACAATCTGCTGTCACAGATCATGTATTACAACTTGTTGTAACAAATCATGTATTACAACTTGCTGTAACAGATCATGTATTACAACTTGCTGTAACAGATCATGTATTACAACTTGCTGTAACAGATCATGTATTGCAACGTCCTGTGAGAGATCATGTATTACAACTTGCTGTGGCAGATCATGTATTACAACTTGCTGTGAGAGATCATGTATTACAATCTGCTGTAACAGATCATGTATTACAACTTCCTGTGAGTGATCATGTATTACAATTTGCTGTGGCAGATCATGCATTACAACTTGCTGTAACAGATCATGTATTACAATCTGCTGTAACAGATCATGTATTACAACTTGCTGTGACAGATCATGTTGTACAATTTGCTGTGAGAGATCATGTATTACAATTTGCTGTGACAGATCATGTATTACAATCTGCTGTGACAGATCATGTATTACAATCTGCTGTAACGATCATTATTACAACTGTAACAGATCATGTATTAGAACTTACTTTAACAGATCATGTATTACAACTTGCTGTCAGAGATCATGTATTACAATCTGCTGTAACAGATCATGTATTACAACTTGCTGTGACAGATCATGTTGTACAATTTGCTGTGAGAGATCATGTATTACAATTTGCTGTGACAGATCATGTATTACAATCTGCTGTAACAGATCATGTATTAGAACTTACTTTAACAGATCATGTATTACAATTTGCTGTAACAGATCATGTTTTACAATTTGCTGTCACAGATTATGTATTACAATTTGCTTTAACAGATCATGTATAACAATATGCTGTAACAGATCATGTATTACAATTTGCTGTCACAGATCATGTATTACAATTTGCTGTAACAGATCATGTATTACAATATGCTGTAACAGATCATGTATTACAATATGCTGTAACAGATCATGTATTACAATTTGCTGTCACAGATCATGTATTACAATTTGCTGTAACAGACCATGTATTACAATATGCTGTAACAGATCATGTATTACAATTTGCTGTAACAGATCATGTATTACAATTTGCTGTAACAGATCATGTATTACAATTTGCTGTAACAGATCATGTATTACAATTTGCTGTAACAGATCATGTATTACAATTTGCTGTAACAGATCATGTATTACAATATGCTGTAACAGATCATGTATTACAATTTGCTGTAACAGACCATGTATTACAATTTGCTGTAACAGACCATGTATTACAATATGCTGTAACAGATCATGTATTACAATTTGCTGTAACAGATCATGTATTACAATTTGCTGTAACAGATCATGTATAATGCATTACAATTTGCCATCACAGATCATGTATTATAATTTGTTGTAACAGAATATGTATTACAATTTGCTGTAACAGATCATGTATTATAAAGTGCTGTAACAGATCAGGTTTTATAATGTACTGTAACAGATATGCATTACAATTTGCTGTATAAGATTATGTATTACAATTTGCTGGAACAGATCACATATTACAATTTACTGTCAATAGATAGAAATAATAACACAGCAAGTATACACTGCAAGTCTTTGTAGATATTGCAAATATGTATTGCTGTAGCCTGAACACTAACTATTGCAGTTTATTGAAGCCACAAATTGATTCAATATTTTGATATGCTTAATATTATACTTTCTACATAACCTAGCTATAAAATATAATACACATCAAACTATATTAAAAAACATATATATAACAGCTAGTAAAACATATATGTAATGAACAATTCAGACATGAAATAAAACAACTGTCAAAGGTTACATATTTGCTATAAAATACTACACTTTTAGATGATCAAGTTACAGTCAACCAATCTCAACAAGTTACCTTAAAATTACTCTTCTTTCTGTGTTAAACATCCTCCAAACCAAGCTTTCTACCTTTCAATCAAAATAAGAATAGACAAATTTATTTTATGTTCAGTTAGTGAACTCTTTGTCATAAACCACTTAACCACTTTTGAAATTTTGAAAACAGGAAAGTTTCAAGTCAAGCAAAGACATGACAGAAGTATTTCAATGGACTTTCCGTTACGATTATTTTACTTCAATTAAGGTTTGTGTCCAAAATTTTCAAATATGCACAAACACAAAAGGAATATTCCGACCGATCACAAAAATCCTTCTGTAACCACAAGCTTACACATGGGTAACAATGCCTTGAGACATTCAAGTTAATGTTTTACGGTAATCCGATAGAATTCCTTCATAAACTAAAACCACTTATTGTAATACCTGTTTGAAAATACCTGACCCTGAGTACCAAAATAATAATCCAACAAACAAATATCCCTGGGTTAAAGGTAATCCATTTGACCTTCCCATCTGAAATTTTACTACAGTCCTAATATAGCTTTATACCATTAAATCATAAATAATCTTTATTCCCTAATATACAGCAAAAAATGTACGAAAAAAAAATGAATGAAAAGTATTAAATTACTGGTGTACACTACAAAGCAAAGTCATAGTATGTAACTACACTTGAGATTCTTCTCTCTATATTTAGTAACACTATTCAAACAGTAAGTATCCCTAATTTAAACATAAAATATTCTTATATCAAAGCACTTAAGCGAAACCGATTTTAGCACTCAATAAATTAGTGTGATTGCTATGTCCAATATAAAACTGAAAAAAGATATTTTGATTAAATGAGCAGTCAGAAGCATGTCAATATCCTGTAAAATTCTGTACAGCTGTATTTATCGTAAAACATATATGTAACACAATTTACCTGATGAGCATGCATAGGCCCTTTCCTCCACCAACTTCTCCCGTACTAATTCTGAGGGAGGCAATGGTGCACATAACTCCTGCTCCCCAGCAACTGACTATAATGGCGAGTGTGAACCTGAAGACTATATTATACTATACATCTACAACACATCTATTGATTTCCTCATATGACCATACTCCTCTTCCACAACATTTTCCTTCAATTTCTACTCCAAACTCAATCAATATATATTGACCATGGAGCTGGGAGGTTTCCAGCTACAATTAACTGTTATACAAACCTAAATAGTGCTATCGTTTTTTTCACCTCTTTCTCTCTCCTCTCAGCCATTTACAGATATGGATACGAATGAACAACATGCTGTTGCAAGAAATGTTCAGTCACCAATCTATAATCAACCAGCTGTGAAAATTTCTATGAAATTAATCATTTTATCATTAAATAAATGAGAGCTGATAGGTTTTATGAACACTGATTCCTTATACGCAGTAGCAACACTTCCAAGATGAACATGAGTTTCCTAGTTAAGTTAATTTAGCTTCTTACATTAGGCCACTCTTAATAAAAGCTTGTTCTCCTTACCCTCGGTAAACAGGTGATTGCGTTTTTTTCTTTGAAATACCAGTTTTGTCAAGCTGAGAACCTGAATCTGATATATCTGTATTTTACATCAATGTGGTTTTAATTGTTATTTGTATGTTTTATATTGTGTTGCCATTAAATCTTAATTCTATGCAGAAATAAACATGACAGTTAACAAAATATTTCATCTGTAATGATAAACATACTTTCTTACTTGATTAGTTTTACTTTCAAACATCTAAATGAATCATGAATTTCTTGAAATCAAACGTAAACACATGACAGTCAAACTTCACTCGCTTGACCATGAAGGGGCCGGTGATCTTAGTTCGAGAGATGGGTAAACGATCGAGGTCCAAGTACAGTCATGGGTTGTCATATATCCCATGAATTTCAAACATTCTATTACCTGTAGTAGAGGATTACCTGTTTGCAACAATATTTCCTTCTGATAAGACATAGCTTGAGTTGGCAGAGACAGTAGTTGTTTGTGTTATTTTTCCAAGGATCGTAACTTTCTCAAAAAAAAAAAAAATTCAACAAGTTATATATCATTGGAAAGGTAAGTTACTAACAAAACACACAAATTATTTGAGGTGAAAATTTAGCCATTGTCATGAAAATCTTGTAGGATGGTTAAGGAGATGTGAATCAGACACCAACATCCTAGTCAGCTTGCAGGATGGATATAATCCTCATCAACTGAATTTAACTTTCTTTTAAACTTACTTATCATTTGAGATATTTTGAAGCCTTTAAACTTGAATTCAATGTTCAAATCAAAGACATTTCTGGCAAAAATGACTATTGCTATGGTAGCTGTCCATACATTTCCAATTCACAAAACAAGAATGCCTATAACAAGAGTTACTTTGCTAGTTATCATGGAACATCCATTATGAATATGATTCATAAAGCCAGGCAACTCCCGTGAGATCTGGACTGGTAAGAAGCATCTATATTTAAAATCATCCCATAAGCTAGGTTGCATTAGCAAAATCCATATTTCTGATGCCTGGCCATTATTTCAACATTCTCGATTACGGGACACAGTGTATTAATCAATCGAGAACAATAACCTTCTCATTCATATTGCATAGGGGCCCATCAATACAATACTTTTCCATTAAACCCAGATTTTACTTTCAGAACGGCAAAGTAAACATTTTACTAGAATTTTGTATTGGTTAGTGATGTCGATAGAGAACATCAATGTTTTGATCAATTTGTTTATCTAAATGTTAACAATGATACCAACTGATTAATTATTTGAGAAGGTTAAACTACTTTGCAATATTTTTGTAATATTAACTTTCGATCAATTTAAACTTCCATAGTAATCATAGTTACAAGAGTCTTTATTGTTAGCAATAGAGCAAGCACCTGTTTGATTTTACTTCCAATCAAATGACTGCTTTCAGTTATACTGCTGCTTCAAATTTTTATCATCCTGCTCAGAATATTATATTTGTAGTATGTGCCAGAGAGATAGTGATAACATTGGATCAATAACCCTCCTCACTGAAATATGCAGAACTTGAGCCAAACCTTATATAGGAACCAGTTAAACAAATAATCTAATTCTGCAGAAAAAATGAAGACATACTACCATCATGCTTAGGCCAAAATAAAAAATGCAAAGTTCTGTTTCCTGTCTCCTGACCAACCCTCTTGTTTATATCATGGTAACAGAGTGAACTATATAAAGGGATGAAAGAGCCGTCAGACCAGGATGTGAAAACTAGACCCTTTGCTTACAGGGTGTTAATGCTCTACCGACTGAGCTAATTAATGCAGCTAGCCTACACTTCTTCTCGAATCAGAGTTCTGCATGGAATGGAATGTTTTTAACAATTTTTAAGAAGACCGCCCCAAAAATACATTCCTGTGAAGTTTGGTTCAATTTGGCCTTGTGGTATATTAGGAGATATCCTTTGAACAGGGACAGAGTCATAGATGGACAAGAACTGATATCAGGCAATCACAATACCTGACATTGAGCACTGTGTTCAGATGAGCTAGTACAACACAAAATTAATGGATGGATGGACAAACAACAGCAAAGCTATACCTACCAGCTAAAGAAACACAACTTTACAATAGCGTGCTTGATAACAAACTGAGTCGGTAGTAAGAGATTGTCATGACCGTACAGATTAAAAACAATTTTCAACTGAACGAATAAGTTTATGGTTATGCTCAAAATGTGAGTTGACTTTTCTACGAATAAAAATGTATTGAAAAAGTTGCCTTTCTTTTGCCTTTGAGTATATAATCCTTTCTCTAAATGGTTGGAGCTAAAATATTAATGCACAGCAAGTCTCAAGCAGTAGTGTAAACATATGTTATGAACAAGATGACCATGATGACTTTTTAGCTCACCTACATACTGCTTTACATTACAAAATAATATCTAATCTCTAGGCCTTGTGGCTCTAGTCAAAAAGAGTTTTGAAGTTTTGCCTATATCCTTGGCACACTTGGCATTTTTCTTGATACACACTGAGCAAACATGCATGTGCTTTTGTAAACACTGCATATTAGCATGTTATGCTACTTTTGGTTTCACTTTTCATCGGCCAACCTACAGAGGACCCCGTGCAGGGATCACCTTGTCTACTAACCTGCACATTGACTTTTTCTCTTTTTTTTTGCTTATGAGCGGTCAATTTTAAGCATTCTCTTAAGGTGTCAATATACGTTGGTTTGAGCATGACATGTCTTCTTTATGTCAATGAAAGAATATTTGCACGGGTGTAAAATTAATGTTGATAGAAGAAATAATATACCTCAAGTTTCAACTCAAAACGTTTGATTATAGAATCCAAGATGTTGGACTAAATAAAAGCTTCAACAAAATATCTAAGTTAAAAAGGGGCATAATCCGTCAAAAATATAAACAGAGTTATGGGGATTGTTTCCTCTGGAGCAGAGGCTGCTGATAAACATATATTTTAAGTTTCAAGTCAGTACCTTCAATAGTGTTTCAAGATAGTGGACTATAACTATTAAAAACAAGAGCTGTCCCTCACAAGTGACGAATGCCCCCGAAAGAGGTGCCTCACAGTCTGTGTCCTCTCCATGTGCTCAATAAATGTGCTATGTAATTTTAAAATCCTTCCATGCATTGACAGAGTAATCATGCATACAGTATTCCATTACTTTAAACACTAAGTGTGACCTTGACCTTTGAGGTAGGGACTTGGGTCTTGGCCAACGCACATCCGCTTGATGTGCTAGACATTTATGCCAAGTTATTTAAAAATCCTTCAAAACTCAAAGCAAATAAAGTTATAGTCCGGACACAAATTTATGCATATATACAGGATTCCATTACCTATAAACTTAAGTGTGACCTTGACTTTTGTGGTAGGGATGTGGGTCTTGCACGCAACCCTGTGTTTGATGTGCTAGACATTTGTGCCATACTATTTTAAAATCCTTCAAGGCATGACAAAGTTACAGTCTGGACACCAATGTGTGCATATATGCATATATAGGGAATCCATTACCTTCAAACTCTAAGTGTGACCTTGACCTTTGAGCTAGGGACCTGGGTCTTGCACGCGACCCGTCGTCTTGATGTGCTAGACATTTGTGCCAAGTTATTTTAAAATCCTTCAATGCATGACAAAGTTACAGTCCGGACACGAATGTGTGCATATATGCATATATAGAGGAATCCATTACCTTCAAACTCTAAGTATGACCTTGACCTTTGAGCTAGGGACGTGGGTCTTGCAGACACGTCGTCTTGATGTGCTAGACATGTGTGCCTAGTTATTTTAAAATCCTTCAATGCATGACAAAGTTACAGTCCGGACACGAATGTGTGCATATATAGAGGATTCCATAACCTTCATACTCCAAGTGTGACCTTCACCTTTGAGGTAGGGATGTGGGTCTTGCACGCGACACGTCGTCTTGATGTGCTAGACATGTGTGCCAAGTTATTTTAAAATCCTTCAATGCATGACAAAGTTACAGTCCGGACACGAATTTGTAAGTGGGGACGCACGGACGGACGGACAGACGGACGGATGGACAGACGGTCAGACGGACAGACGGTGCGATTTTAATATGCCACCCTTCGGGGGCATAAAAACTTGAACCTAAGCAGACATTGGGACGAGTATAATAGCTCTACATATTCTTCAAATAGTTGATCTAAAAACCACAAATACAGTATGTCTCCCTTCAGTGAACGGAAGACATAATAAATGGTAAACTCTTAGCACTATATGGTCCAATCTGGCCCTTTTTTGAATTTGACAACAATCAGATGGCCATGTTTTATTGAGTTAATTATGACTGAAATGTGGAAATATCAATTGTGGACAGTGATCATGGACAGACAACAATCATCCAACCATCTTGTATGTGAGCACTTCAAACTCTGGTTAGCTAAAAATGGAACTCACCAGCACAAGATCTATAACATACTAGAATTTTATGATCATGATGTCTCCTCTATATCCATTCTAAAAGAATATGAAAATATTTTTTCAAGTAAGATGTAAGTGCAAAATGAAATTAAAATTGTGTTTTATATACAAATTTGCCCCACATCCTTACTATGTTTATATGAACAAGTTTGCTGTAACATAGCTTGATAAGGTTTCCTATCGATCTGTTTATATTGTTCTTTTACCATACTTTGTAAGAAACCTTAAGTTTGAATTTCTCACTTAAATGACAGAGCAATTACAGAGATCAAATTTGAAATCCTATGAAGTCTGAAAACTGTTGTTGATAAGTACATCTCAAAATATTGAGTGGAAATGATTTTTAAAGTTCAGGTCACTGTGACCATAACATTTGATCCACTGACCCAAAAACAATAGGCATCATCTACAGGTTGCATGCAACTTTTTGAGCAGGTTTCACGATAGTCAAATGAAAATTGTGACCTGAAGAGTGTTATTAAGGAAGAGGTAATGGATGTCACTCTGACCTTGACCTTTGACACACTGACCCAAAAAACAATAGGGATCGTCTGCAGGTTGCAGACAACGTTTTGAGCAAAGTTGATGAAATTCAGACCAGAACTATCACTGAAGGTGATGAATCCCCCCCCAACACCCCACTGACACAGTATATAAAATTATTTTTATGTAACATTTGATGCTTTAATTATTGGAACTGTATAACTTAAGGCTTCTGTGCAGTATAATTAAATTCTGACAAGGGGTTTTGGAGATTAAGAGCGCAAAATATTTGTTATGTCGAGCCCTTGTGACCTTGACCCAGTGACGGGAAACATAGACCATGCACAACGAGGCATGGTACTTATCACTTCTGTAAAATATCATTAAATTGTGACCACCGGTTTTTGGAGATTAAAAGCGCACAAGATTTTACTATCTCGAGCCTCTGTGACCTTGATCTTTGACCTGAAACATAGACCATGCAAAACTATGCATTGTACTTATCATATCATTATTATAAGTATCATTAAATTCTGACCAGGGGTTTTGGAGATTTGGCGTCCACAAGTTTTTACTATATCGAGCCCCTGTGACCTTGACCTTTGACTTAGTAACCCGAAACATGGATAATGCACAACTAGGCATTGTACTTAATACTTCTGCGAAGTATCATAAAATTTTGACCACAGGTTTTGGAGATTTAGCGTCCACAAGATTTTACTATCTTGAGCCCCTGTGACCTTGACCTTTGACCTAGAGACCTGAAACATTAACCATGCACAACTAGGCATTGTACTCATCACTTCTGTGAAGTATCATTAAATTCTGACCAGGGGTTTTAGATTTAGTGTCCACAAGATTCCGTCTATAGACGGACGGACGGGCTGAATCCAGTATACCCCCCCCCCC